>WAAF01020467.1:55797-89160 GCA_013400475.1 Tricholaema leucomelas
GTCTCTCTTGACTTGAGGAGCCCAGAACTGGACACAGCACTCAAGGTGTGACCTGACCAGTGTTGAGTACAGGGACAGAATAACCTCCCTTGTCCTGCTGGCCACACTGTTCCTGATCCAGGCCAGGATGCCGTTGGCTCTCTTGGCCACCTGCGTACACTGCTGCCTCATCTTCAGCCACTATCTACCAGTACCCCCAGGTCTCTTTCTTCCTGGCTGCTCTCCAGCCACTCTGTCCTCAGCCTGTAGTGCCACTTGGGGTTGTTGTGGCCAAAGTGTAGAACCCTGCAGCTGGCCTTGTTGAATCTCATCCCATTGACATTTGCCCACCCATCCAGCCTGTCCAGGTCCCTCTGCAGGGATCCTCTACCCTCCAGCAGATCCATACCTTCTCCTAGCTTTGTGTGTATTTGCAAACATATTGTTGATGGACTCAATCCCCTGGTCCAGATCATAAATAAAGATATTGAACAGGACTTGGCCCAGCACTGATCCCTGGGGCATACCACTAGCAACAGCTGCCAAGTGGATGTGGCACCATTCACCACCACTCTCTGGGCCCAGCCCTCCAGCCAGTTCTTGACTCATATCTTGATCCATATAAAGATTTTTTTTCCCTCATATGTCCTCAGCCATGCATAAATACTGAAATTACCTTACAATGCATATAAACCAAACAGTAGCAAGTAGTAAGTATGTGGCCTTTCAGTGTCTGAAGAGAGCTTACAAAAATGCTGAGGAGGGGCTTTTTAGAATATCAGGGAGTGACAGGACTAGAGGGAATGGAGCAAAGCTGGAGATGGGTACGTTCAGGCTAGATGTGAGGAGGAAGTTGTTGAGCATGAGAGTGGTGAGAGCCTGGAATGGGTTGGCCAGGGAGGTGGTTGAGGCCCCATTGCTGGAGGTGTTTAAGGCCAGGCTGGATGAGGCTGTGGCCAGGCTGCTCTAGGGTAGGGTGTCCCTGCCTATGGCAGGGGGGGTTGGAACTAGATGATCCTTGTGGTCCCTTCCAACCCTGACTGATTCTATGATTCTGTGTTCCCTATCCCTCTGCCCAGGAGTTTAGCACTTTGGCAGCTTTTCAAGCCAAGCTAATCAATTAACGACAACATTGATTAACTTAAACAGAAGATGATATTGGTTATAGGCAGAAACCTATAAAGAGATGATTGTTTCATAGTGTTCATGGGTCATTTTTAGCTGCCCCTTTAAACTTTGAGGTGCATAATCCTTCCATCTTTCACCAAAAAAATAAAAACAAAGGAAGAGTGTGGAATTAATAAACAGATATATGTTGCAAAGTCTTCCTACAAAGCTTTCTTATTCAACACATACTCTTACATAAACTTCTTTCACACTTGCTTTGAAATTGCTATCTATTCCAATTCACTTCTCATTTTATAGCTGTATATGTATGAAGCTGCTGGAAATCAAATATGTTCATGGCTTTTCTGCTGAGGTAAATGATTAATCAATCAGAGGCTTTCTTCCAACATTGTACTTTAGGGCACTTTTAAAGCAACTATGTGTAAAATTAATGATTAAGCATGAACAGAGCCGAGCGGGGAAATTCAGAACAATAAGAATATTAAACAAAACACACTCTGCACCAAAGAGGTTGTTTATATGTAATTGTTTTGACTAGTTTCATTTTTATTCATCTCTTCCTCCCTCCTCTACTTTCATTTTATTAAAAGTGAATAGGATGGAGGAATTCTTATCTAACAGGCTTCTGAGGTCACCCCAGTTATCTTACTACCTGGAAGCTACAAGCCACCATCCTACCTGATACATCTCCCATAAGTACTCTGTTCCCATCATCTTCTCCCTCAGAAGATAATTAAAATGTGAACAGGCTGGTGAAACACAAATTTTTTCTAGGATAGCCTCATCAGCTGAAAAACAAATGGCTTTTTCCCTTCTAGAGGAAGAACTAAAGGCCTCTGTTTTTCAAACCAGCATGAAAAATTGATTGCAACGATATCATTTTGGTGGACTGGTGTTTCTGTAGCCTGTCAGTGTATATGCAAAGTGGTTTTCTACTTCTTTCACAACTGAACCATATTCCTGCATCTCTTTATGTTGGATGGGGATGCTGACTGTAAGCTGTTTATCAGTGTTTGCCTCTACACTGTGTAGAGAGCTGTCCCTTTTTCTCTTTCCTTCATTTCCCTAAGTCACGTTTACTACTTCTTTGACAAATGCTGGGATGCGGCATTGTGTCAGCTATGATGCGTGTCATAAAGAAGATTGTTTCTTGACATCTGTTTTTTAAACTGCTATAGAGATTTAAAAAAAAAAGGCTGCTGTTTGTGTATCATCCCATCATAAAGGAACTTCATCTGTCAATATTTGTGTTGCATTCTTCTAGGAAATCATTAAGGCTTCACCATCAACAGACCTCAAAATATTCAATGTTTTGAAATTTGTCTAATAGTTGCACTTCCTTTGTTGTGACTTGCATGACATGTGATGGAGGCAACTCTTATGCCAAAACAACAGTAATAATTTTCAGTTCTGCTAAAAGTACTGTGCTTTAACGAATTAGTAGTACAAACTAGTAGCCATTAAGTTACTTTATCCACTTAACACACATAGGAGGAAATCCATTAGACAAGGAGATTCATAATTTCCTTCCTGAAAGGTACTACATCTTGTGTGGATAAAAAGAAACATCAAATGCAGATCAGAATTTGGGTCATGAATTTAATGTTGAATAAGGTTTGAAACATTAAATATGAGTAGAGACCTTTTTTGACTATCAGCCACCATCTGCTGTGAGGAAGAACATTTCTTATCAGGCCTTGTGACCTGATCTACCAAGGAAGGTCATCATCAGTGTTCTGTGCCATCCCAGCATGTCTGTAATTCTGAAAAAAAAAATCAAGACAGAAGTTAGGATATTCTTGTCTTAACATGAATTCTTACACTATACTTCTAGCATTTTTAGGAGAAGCACTGTGCTAGTTTGAGCCTAGCTAGGATGTTTTGGTGAGAAGAATTAGATTACAGGCTGTGACGAGGAAACAGTGGTGATGTCTACTGCAGTCATAGGCTTGCTGAGATGTATAAGAACAAGAACATAAATACAGATAACAGAGTCGCTCTCTGGGCTTTTTGGGCTGCACCTCTCTCTCTAACCTAACCTGCTGTCTGAGTGACTTAATCCATCAGCTTCCTAACCCTCTTGGCTGACCCTCCAAGCTACCTTGAGCATAAGGCAAAGTCTTGGGTAAGGTAGAGGGGTGGGAGGAAGGTGGAAGGGTGATAGGGAGCCCCTCCTGGGGACTCTGGTTTCTAGGAGGGCTGTTGTGTTTCTGTATAAATTTTTAGTTTATATATTTCTGTATAAATTGTAAGTTCCTGCATGTATATTGTGCTAAGCTATAAATATAAAGCTTCATTCAATTTCCAGCTAAGGTGCTTGTGCATGGACTTGTTGTAAATCTATGGTAGATCAGAGATTGAACTTAAATCTTTCAAGAATTAAATTTTTCCTCTGTCCTTCATGTTTTTGCATAAATATGTCATAGTGGCATTTAAGGGGTTTGAAGCTAGAATAAGTAAGAGGAATATTTATGTAAGTTTTGCCACCTTCCTATTACCAAAACTTGTTGAATTCTTTCTGCAGTTTCCCAATACACAAACAGACGCAGTACCTGCTGTAGTTTTTTGTTGTAAAAGTAAAGATTAACTTGTAGGTGGAACTGAAGACCAAGAATGCATGCATTACTATACACTTTTCCTTTTGATGTTTTGGTCAAAAGCACAAATAAGATGTACAATTCAGTTAAACCTGAGTCATCAGATGCATACTGTCCCCAAGCATGCTATGGCAACAGCAAGAAGCAAAATAATTGCCGGGAGTTTATGTGTAGGAATATTTAATGTATTTGCTCTATGAGCTAAACCCAACCTACTTGAATTGACTTTAGTTAGACTTTTGGCACTGTCTCCCATAACATCATCATAGGAAAGCTCAGGAAGTGTGATTTAGAAAAGTGGATGGTGAGATTAATTGAGAACTGGCTAAACATTGTCCCCATTCATGACCAAGTTAAAAAAAATCTGTAAAGCAATACCCCAAGCAGCACTACAGGCTGGGGACAGAGTGGCTGAGAGCAGCCAGAAAGAAAAGGACCTGGGAGTACTGGTAGATAATAGCTGTAGATGAGCCAGCAGTGTACGCAGGTGGCCAAGAGAGCCAAGGGCATCCTGGCCTGGATCAGGAAGAGTGTGGCCAGTAGGATAAGGGAGGTTATTCTGTCCCTGTACTCAACATTGGTCAGGCCACAACTTGAGTGCTGTATCCAGTTCTGGGCTCCTCAATTCAAGAGAGACGTTGAGATACTGGAATATGTCCAGAGAAGGGCAACAAAGCTGGTGAGGGGCCTGGAACACAAACCCTATGAGGAGAGGCTGAGGGAGCTGGGGCTGTTTAGCCTGGAGAAGAGGAGGCTCAGGGCTGACCTCATTGCTGTCTACAACTACCTGAGGGGAGGCTGTAGCCAGGTGGGGTTGGTCTCTTCTGCCAGGCAACCAGCAAGAGAACAAGGGGACACAGTCTCAAGTTGTGCCAGGGGTGGTCTAGACTGGATGTTAGAAGGAAGTTCTTCCCAGAGAGAGTGATTGGCATCGGAATGGGCTGCCCAGGGAGGTGGTGGAATCGCATCTCTGGAGGTGTTCAAGCAAAGCCTTTCTGAGGCACTTAGTGCTGTGGTCTAGTTGATTGGTTAGGGCTGGGTGGTAGGTTGGGCTGGATGAGCTTGGTGGTCTCTTCCAACCTTGTTGATTCTATGATGCTATTCTATGCTAGCCAAGTAATGCAGTTTCCCTTAATGCTTTACCCAAATATTTTTTGAGGTGAGATGATGACTATGAGATGTTAGTAACTATGCTGGTAGATGAGTTGTATAATTTATGTGAGAAGTTACATGTGTTCATTAACTTGTGTTCCTGATCCCGTTGTTGATTCAGGTACTATTCCTGACCTGGAATAGTCACTCACTTGCTGTCACTCACCTGTGAATCAAGATTTCAAGCTTGAAGGATTGTAGTTAATCTTGTGAATATTACATGAGTGTCTTCTTAACTGTGAAGAACAATAGGAGGAAAAAACTATGAGAATGCTTTTTTGGAAGCGTCACTCCAGTTTGAAGCATTTTGATAAGGAGTAACACACAAAGTGAAGTGTAAGGCAAAACCTTTCAAGTACAACATTTCCACTTGTTAAAAGGGAAGAGCTAGTGAAGGAATTAATAAGGAGTGACAATTCAAAGAAGGAGACTAGAAAAATATTTTTGCCATATGAATTTGTTTATACAACTTAGAAGTAAGTTTTAGCAAGTAAGGTATGAGGGAAACAGCATTTGAGCTTACAGCTAGAGAAAGGGATAGGAAAACAAGGGACAGAGACTTTCTATGAGGAGAAATTTAGACACTGTTGTAATGAAAAGTCAGGCAAGATGCCTTGATTTTGAACTTCACGGGAAGGCAAGATAAAAAGAGTTGTTCATAATGAGTGTTAGTAGCAGTATGGAAAAAGAGGTGGCATCTGAAGAGGCTAATGATTAACAGTTCTGTTTTGCCACCCTGAGATTGTCAGAGCAGCTGAACACAAAGAATCAGAAAAATAGGCTGAAGTTTTAGGTCATACAGAAGGGAATAGACCTGTAGCATAAAGTGTTATGTCAATTGTCAACATGGATAAGGTGGCTGAATTTCTGTCTGTGGATTAGACTACTCAGATATGAAGTACAGAGAGGAAGACAATGAGAGGAAGATTACAGCACTGAGGAACTAAAACAGAAAGCTGAGGAAGAATCAAACAAAAAAGTCAAACTGAGAAAATTAGCCATGAGGAAAGGGAATAAAAAGTTCGTAACAAAGGGAGAACAATATTTGCAGCAGACAGGCTGGAGGGCAGAAATGCTGTCCAGAGGGACCTGGACAGGCTGAAGAGGCAGGCACAAGCCAACCTCATGAGCTTCAACAAGACAAGTGCAAAGGTCCTGCATCTGGGTCGGGACAATGCCAGTGACTGGGCAGTGAGTGGCTGGAGAGCAGCCCTGAGGGGAAGGACTTGGAGGTGCTGGTGGACAGGAAGCTCAACATGAGCCAGCAGTGTGCACTTTCAGCCCAGAGGGCCAACCAGATTCTGAGCTGCATCAGGAAAAGTGTGGCCAGCAAGGTGAGGGAGGTGATTCTCCCCCTCTACTTTGCTCTGCTGAGACCCCACCTGGAGTACTGCATCCAGTTCCGAAGCCCCCATTAAAAGAGGGATGTGGAGATGCTGGAGCGTGTCCAGAGAAGGGCCACAAGGATGGTCAGAGGTCTGGAGCAGCTCTGCTGTGAGGACAGAATGAAAGAGTTGAGGCTGTTCAGTCTGCAAAAGAGGAATTTCCCAGGTGGCCTTCTTGTGGCTTCCCAGCATCTGAAGGGGGCTACAAAAAAGCTGGCAAGGAATTTTTAGGCTGTCAGGGAGTGACAGAACTAGGGGGAATGGAGCGAAGCTGGAGATGGGTAGGTTCAGATTGGAGGTGAGGAGGAAGTTGTTGAGCATGAGAGTGGTGAGAGCCTGGAATGGGTTGCCCAGGGAGGTGGTTTGAGGCCCCATGGCTGGAGGTGTTTAAGGCCAGGCTGGATGAGGCTGTGGCCAGGCTGCTCTAGGGAAGGGTGTCCCTGCCCATGGCAGGGGTGTTGGAACTAGATGATCCTTGTGGTCCCTTCCAACCCTGACAGATTCTGTGATTCTATTCTATGATTCAAATACCAAAAAGCTTGTATCACAGGCTAGTCTATGAAAGCCTGGGAGGCAGGGCATGAGGTGCTCCTTCTAAGACTTGGCTGGAAAGAAATAATCAAAGATAGAAACAATTAATAAAACCTGGCAAAAAAACCACTGACTAGCCACAAGATTGATGGTCAAGTAAGAAGATACTTCCCAGCATTTTCCATGTAGTATGGTAATTCATCCATATTTAACTGAACCATTCTTACCAAATGAGGACACAGAAGTATTATACCCATGTAGTTCAATAATAAATGACTGTTTAAAGAATAGGAAAGTTTCATAGGTTTCAACTTCACATTAAAGTCCTTCATTACATTTTCTCTTATCAGCCATGTCCCAGAAGACAGCATTATGTTTATACAGGATTATTACAATGTGAGTTCTAGAAATTTTCTTGGATATTTTTGCTAAAGCTCTTTAGTAATTGCACTTGAGAATTTTCTTAATGGTAGTAATCATCTATCAAAAAAATGCCAAGCTAAGCATGGTCACATCTTCTCTCCCCTTAATGTCACTAAAGAGAAAAATGACAATTTTCTGACAGATACTGTAAAATTGCCACCAAACTGAAAGAAGGAATAAATGAAATCATATCATTGCATTTTGCAGACAGAGTAGCTGGAGAGCAGCCAGGAAGAAAGGGACTTGGGGTTACTGGTAGACAGTAGCTGAACATGAGCCAGCAGTGTTCCCAGGTGACCAAGAAAGCCAATGGCATCCTGGCCTGGATCAGGAACAGTGTGGCCAGTAGGACAAAGGAGGTTATTCTTCCCTTGTACTCAGCACTGGTCAGGCCACACCTGGAGTGCTGTGTCCAGTTCTGGGCTCCTCAATTCAAGAGAGATGTTGAGATACTGGAATGTGTCCAGAGAAGGGTAACAAAGCTGGTGAGGGGCCTGGAGCACAGCCCTGTGAGGAGAGGCTGAGGGAGCTGGGGGTGTTTAGCCTGGAGAAGAGAAGGCTCAGGGCAGACCTCATTGCTGTCTACAACTACCTGAGGGGAGGCTGTAGCCAGGTGGGGTTGGTCTCTTCTGCCAGGCAACCAGCTACAAGGAGACACCATCTCAAGTTGCAGTGGGGGAGGCCTAGGCTGGATGTTAGGATGAAGTTGTTGCCAGAGAGAGTGATTGGCACTGGAATGGACTGCCCAGGGAGGTGGTGGATTTGCCATCCCTGAAAGTGCTCAGAAAAAGCCTGTCTGAGGCACTTAGTGCCATGGTCTAGTTGACTGGATAGAGCTGGGTGATAGGTTGGACTGAATGAGCTTGGAGGTCTCTTCCAACCTGGTTGATTCTATGATTCTATGATTAATATCTGATTCCAGATAAAAGGTAAATATATATGTACACACACTATGCATATATATTCACATTATGGGGAAAAAACTTTCTTTTAAGCTACTAGATTTGGAGAGAATGCCTTTAAACTCCTTTGGTAGAGCAATATTTTGCTATAGTAGGTGAGACCCCACCTGGAGTACTGCATCCAGTTCTGGAGCCCCTATGACAAGAAGGGAGTGGACGTGCTGGAGCCTGTCCAGATAAGGGCAACGAAGATGATCAGAGGGCTGGAGCAGCTCTGCTATAAGGACAGACTGAAAGAATTGAGGCTATTCAGTCTGGAGAAGAGGAGGCTCCCAGGTGACCTCATTGTGTCCTTTCAGTATCTGAAGGGGGCCTACAAAAACAGCCGAGGAAGAATTTTTTAGGCTCTCAGAGAGTGACAGGACTAGGGGAAATGGAGCAAAGATGGAGATGGGTAGGTTCAGAGTAGAGGTGAGGAGGAAATTGTTGAACATGAGAGTGATGGGAGCCTTGAATGGGTTGCCCAGGTTGAGATCCCATCCCTGGAGGTGTTTAAGGCCAGGCTGGATGAGGCTCTGGCCAGGCTGATCTAGGGTAGAGTGCCCCTGGTCATGGCAGGGGGGTTGGAACTGGATGATCCTCGTGGTCCCTTCCAGCCCTGACCGATTCTATGATTCTATGATTCTATCTAACTACGGCTTTTGATTAGATATTATACCTTGTGTATGGCATATGACATATCATTTAAAGGAACAATGTTGAAAACAAAGTTTCAGTTCAATAACTCGAGTATGTTGTTGTGAATACCCCAGTCAGCTGTATTTGTAACTTCTTATTTTCACAGGAAGACAATAGTCTAGAAATCTAGGGTTCCCTCAAGCTTTCTGCAAGTGCATTAGATTTTAGATAACAGGATCGGGTCGATAATTTGTTTTTCTTAAAGCCTACTATAAAACATGCTGGGAAAAAAAAAAAGCTACCACCATACAAACTACAAAGGTGAAAAACTGCTGTATCTTGCATTTTCCTACCTCCTGTGGCTAGGGACAGAATGCAGACATGCCACAATAATGTTTTTTATTTCTACTGTTCAAACCATATTAATGAGAACATCATTTTGGAGAACTAATTATTTCTATTTGTCTTGTGTCACACTTTCTAATTCCCCTATATTAGCACAGCCAAAGCAAATTAATTGCTTTTCCAGCAGTTGAACCTTGTCCAAGAATGAGCTCACATTCCCTTCCAGTTTTGCAGTTTCTAGGAGTGCATTGTGTCAAAAATTTCTCTTGATACTAAACATAGCCCAGAGAATATCTTTACAGATTTCTGTTGCTGCTCACTTGATGAAATTTATAAGTTTAAGTGACCCACTAGGAAAGATAAAGTTCTTAGCTGCAAGATTATACATCAAAACAGTTAAAGTGAAATTAAAATTAAATGAATGAATCTCACTGAAGCAAAAAAAGCAGTAATTAATGGTTCCCTTAATTGTCTTCATAAAATATTTGCATGGGTCTAATTTGCATAATTTGCATGTATTAATTAATCTTTCAAAGGAATTTTGTGCTGAGAGAAGCCAAAAAATCTCTTTGTTTTATTTAACATCTAATGAAATATTTATCTTCGTTAATGAACTTCTCATCTTCATTAAAATAAAAATTGCACAAGTTTGTATGTTTTAAATGTTTTTATAATTGAAGTATACAAAAAAAAAAAATCTCTTCAGACCTACAGTATCTGAAAAACAAACACATTATTGCACATTCTGTGTCATTTTGACTAGAGCAACATTTAAAATTGGAAAAACCTTCTTCACTCCACCAGAAGGTCTTCGAGGAGTCTTAAATTACTTCAGTTTTGTGTTAATTGCTGATAAGTTTTTAAACAATTTTACAAGTAGGGATGACAAGGTGAACATTTTTAGCATTGTGTATTACTGCCAACATGTGATGTACAACAGCTTTTATGGAACAGATAATATGTATAGATAAAAAGAGACTAACACTGTAGGTTAAAATTCTAAATACTGCAGGACTCTGCATGTGATACAGGATTAGTTTATGCTCTACTACAGTAACTACAATGAGCAACAGAACAAGGGGACACAGTCTCAAGTTGTGGTGGGGGAGGTCTAGGCTGGATGTCAGGATGAAGTTGTTGCCAGAGAGAGTGATTGGCATCAGAATGGGCTGCCCAGGGAGGTGGTGGAGTAGCCATCTCTGGAGGTGTTCAAGCAAAGCCTGGATAAGGTGCTTAGTGCCATGGTTTAGTTGATTGGCCAGGGCTGGGTGGTAGGTTGGACTGGATGAGCTTGGAATTCTCTTCCCTCCTGGTTGATTCTATGATTCTATGATTCTATTAGATGAACAATCGAAGAATAAACAATTTGTGAACCACTGCCTGGCATTTAATGTTTGAATCTGGATTAAGACTGATGACAGTAACAGTTATAAAAGATGACATTGGCAGAGGACCTAGGAAAATGACAAGTTGTGATGATCAGCAACTTTGAGACAGTATCCAAGATAGCTAGACATCTGCAATAAGAATATGAGGTGGAGGAAAAAAATCAATATTAAAGTTTTGTGCAAAATTTAAATATGGAACTGTAACATGGAAAGAAATTAAGTAGTCTGGAGAAAGAGTACTTGAGGGAGGATGATGATTGTTTTTTCAGCGACAGAGATGAAGGTTCTTAATAGGGCACCACATAGAATTCCAAGCTTTTTAATATTCATAGAATCATAGAATCAACCAGGCTGGAAGAGGTCCTCCAAGCTCATCCAGTCCAACCTATCACCCAGCCCTATCCAGTCAACTAGACTGTGGCTCTATGTGCCTCAGACAGGCATTGCTTGAACACCCCCAGGGACAGTGACTCCACCACCTCCCTGGGCAGCCCATTCCAATGCCAATCACTCTTTCTGGCAACAACTTCCTCCTAACATCCAGCCTAGATCTCCCCCTGTACAACTTGAGACTGTGTCCCCTTCTTCTGCTGCTGGTTGCCTGGCAGAAGAGACCAACCCCCACCTGGCTACAGCCTCCCTTCAGGTGGTTGTAGACAGCAATGAGGTCTGCCCTGAGCCTCCTCCTCTCCAGGCTAAACACCCCCAGCTCCCTCAGCCTCTCCTCACAGGGCTGTGCTCCAGGCCTCTCACCAGCTTCATTGCCCTTCTCTGGACACTTTCCAGTATCTCAACATCTTTCTTGAATTGAGGAGCCCAGAACTGGACACAGCACTCAAGTTGTGGCCTGACCAGTGTTGAGTACAGGGGCAGAATAACCTCCCTTGTCCTCTGGCCACGGAGAAAGAACAGCAAAGTATGACTAAAATAAAATAACTCCTGTACAGTGTTTACACTCTGTACCATACGTAGTTGTGAAATGGAGTTTAATTTTATCAGAGATAAGTACACTATTACTGGAATAATACAAATATACTTGAAAAAGGGAAATGATTAAGGATCCAGTCTACAAAGAAACTATATTTGCACAGTGAAACTGCATGGTGGGATTTCTACTCATTTTCAGTATACCTGCATATGTTTAAATCCTTGCACAAGGAGTTTTTAAACACATTAATGCTTTCAAATTCATTTTAGACATGCCATACCTTGGAAAGCCAGCCCTGCAGAGATGCTAAAGTAGGAGCTTTTAAGGGTTCCTTAAGATACAGCACTCCCTAAACAAATTTAAGAAATGGGGTGTTTAAGCTGTTGAGATTATATGCACTCATATATTCTCTACTACACTGTCCTATAATTTTTGTGGCTGATAAGATAGAGTGGAGCTTTGCTGATACAATAATGGTAGTATAGACATTGCTGTTTATTATGAAGGTATGGAATAGCTGCTGAGGTAATGTAATTATCTATTAAATACCCAAACAATATCAGCGGCTAGGATATGTTTCACTTCACACGTTTGTGGCGTAGATGTCTTTATCTGAGCTGTTTGACTGGGCTCCTGTTAAAATCAATGAAGAGTAATAGACACATCTCACTTTTTGAAGAAAATGAATCATAACTTCCAAGTTTCCTCACTGATTCTAAAGGGAGTCTACAAAACTGGCTCAAATGCAGCTGTCTGCAGGGCAAGTGTCTGCAGTTACCGCGAGGAATCTCATCTGTTGCGTATTTTTCTTTTTGCTTGCCTCAGAATTCCAAGATCACTTGTGATAGTAAACATGTTAGGAGCAGCTGTATTTCAGTCACTTGCAACTACTGATGTTGGAAATGAATGACTTCTGGAAAAATGTCCATGCTTGGCAATTGCTTTTCTGCTTATTATAACTCAGTAGTGTTTCTACACAGTACAGTTCTGGAAGTTGCATAACCTGAATCTGCAGCATTTATTTCAATTGTTTTCTACCAGGGGAGGCACAAAGCAAGATGCTAAAGAAGCATTAGGAAACCTCTGAAATAAAAACAGTAGTGGACAAAAATTGAGAGGCAGAAAAAAAGGTGGATGGTGTATCACAGAACTCTAGAAGGGAAAATTATATCATATTACTAATATAGTTGTGTTACTGTAACTGTATTATTACATCATTACTAATTTACACTGAACAAGTAAATGTATCTCTGTTTAAATGTAGTTTTTCTTGCAAACAAGGCAACAAGCACGAAGCAAGATGCTAAAGAAGCATTAGGAAACCTCTGAAATAAAAACAGTAGTGGACAAAAATTGAGAGGCAGAAAAAAAGGTGGATGGTGTATCACAGAACTCTAGAAGGGAAAATTGTATCATATAACTAATATAGTTGCATTATATTACTGTAACTGTATTATTGCATTGTCACTAATTTACACTGAACAAGTAAATGTATCTGTTTAAATGTAGTTTTTGTTGCAAACAAGACACAAAGCATGAAGCAAGATGCTAAAGAAGCCTTAGGAAACATCTGAAATAAAAACAGTAGTGGACAAAAATTGAGAGGCAGAAAAAAAGGTGGATGGTGTATCACAGAACTCTAGAAGGGAAAATTATATTACTAATATGGTTGCGTTATATTACTGTAACTGTATTATTACATCATTACTAATTTACACTGAACAAGTAAATGTACCTCCATTTAAATGTAGTTTTTCTTGCAAACAAGACACAAACTGGAATTAACCTGAAGTCTACAGTGTAGATGCCTACATCTCTGCTTCTCACTCCCCACATTCTCTGAAGAGAAATGTCCACAGTACAGTTCATCACTTCATAAAGTAGTTGTCTATATTTCTCCCTTAACTACAAACAAATCGAATAACTCCCATTCCAGAAAACCTGAATTCAGTTCCTGGAGTTGAGAAAGTAATTTCTTTTGTCTGATTGCTTTGGTTTCAGCAATGTTTGGGGCAATTTTTTTTTCATACAATAAATCCACTTTTTAGCAGTTCATTTAAATGTACTTGAAGAAAGTCTGCTTGCAAGGGATAAATCTAGCATGTGACACAGTCACAAGAAGTATATTCGGTGGAGTCACTGTCTTACTTCACTTTTTGCATCAAATAATCAAGTGGACAATATCAACTTCACAATTTAAATGGTAACATTAATTTGGGTTGCTTCTGTACTTAATGTCTGATGTTCTGCTATTGAATGGTATGGTAGAGGAATAGGTCATTTTGCATGCTTCATTGCTTTAGCCAGTGCCTCAAGCTAGAACCAAATCTTTATGCATTCTTTACCAATTTCTTGATGGCCACACTTGATGCTTTGGTCTTTCACAAGGGTGTTGTGAAACTTCATTAATGTGCCTTCTGGTATGAAGGGCACAATAGAAGTTCAGTTATGTTATTAGCTTTTTTTTTCGATGGCTGATCAGAATCCCAGGCATTAAAAAGTGGCAAAGAGAGGTGGTGCATTATACAGCTATTTACAACTATTATAAACTAATTATAGTAACTTTCAAATCTGGGATGAGGAAATAGATGGAAAAATATTTCAATGGGTTTAGTAAGGAAATGGTTGATAGTTGAGGTTTTTGGTTGCAGGGTTTTTTTTTTGTAAAGGCAAGTTTGCCTGGATTTTCATAAGAGAAAAAAAAATTAATAGACTAACTTCAATTATTCTGTGTTAGATCAAAAGTGTATTACTGAGTGGTAGTGTTTTGCTGTGAGATGTGACAGCCTCTCTTTTATAATCCTAAATTAACTGTGGGGTCAGAAGTCCTGTTGAAAAGAATGAGAGTTCAACATTCTCTTAATAGATTCAAGAGGCAAACATGCAGTTAGACTTAAAACACAAATAAAATTGCCTGGTGAGATTGTATCAGACAGGCAACACTTTGAACAGTATTAAGAGTTAAGAAGGCAGCTTCCATTGGTGTCTTACATCAGTTAGAAAGAAAAAACAGACAAACAAAACCCCCAAATTTTAAAAAAGTCAAACAAACAAACAAACAAACAAGGATAAAAAATTGCTATCAATAAAGCTGTGTTAATTTAAACTAGCTGAGGGTCTGATGGTTTGATTTTTAATTTTCCAAAGAATTTATGTTTTGCCTTTTTCTGTCTTTGCCAGTGTGATGATGTAGTGGTTTGGGTGTCCCCCGCCCTCCCCCCACTTTAGACTCAGCCGCCTCTGGAAATATGAATGAAGCTTATATTTACAGCTGGCACAATATACAAGCAGATATTTACAGTATATACAGTTATAGACAGAAATATACAAGGTAAAAAAAAGGTAATACGGAAACACAACTCCTCTCCCAGAAACCTGAGTCCCCGGGAGGGGCTCTCAACCACNTGAAAGAAAAGAAAGCTAAACCATTTTTAAGTTCTTCAGAAACAGGAAATATTTATAGTTCTTTATATGCTTGTGAAATTCATCTGAATGCCTTATTGTAAACCAGCAAAGCAAACAATTACTGTGCCAAATCTGTTTAAATTCTAAAAATAATGTTTTCTAGCAGTAGTTATTTTTATATTGATGTAATTAAGAATGATGACATGAAACAATCGAGGCTGTGTATAATTCAAGTATTCAACTTTCCCATGGATTTGAACTTGGAGCTTGACTCATCTCTATCAGTATCTCAAGATCATATGAAAGAAAAAGGAAAAAAAAATAAATGAACTAAGAAAAGTGTGTATAAAGGAAGTGGAACTAAAATTAACACATTTGGAAGGAATACTTAGCCAGCATCACGTTCCATCTATAGCTAAGATTTGCTGTCAGCATATATCTATAATAAGTATTCTTCCAGCGAACTGCCAGCTGGCTTGTAAAGAGGAAAATCTATTATGTAGAATTGACTGCTGGCTTTAAAAAGAAATCTTCTGATTTTCAACACTTTGCAGGAAGTATTTTGGTCATTGTAAGGTTCCATAACACCTGAAGGACATCCTGGCGGGCTGCAGCATACATAATGCTAATGTGATGTCATTTTGGTGTTCCTAGTTGAGAAACACAAAGTGTGTATCAGTAATGGTAAAATGAACATTTTTTCTATTATGTTTTTGTCAGCCTTATTTTTTCTAAAAGTGATGTAGCCTCTAATAGCTTAGGAAAAGCAGCAATAGCATAATAGTATCTTTTATCTTGGATGGTGGGAAAGGATGGATCGCAAAGTGCTACAGCTGGCCTTAGAAACAAAGTGTGATGAAGTCAAGACCAAAAGAATTTACAGCGCTGTTTTATGTGCATGAAATTAGAATAGAGATTGTTAAAAATACACAATGCTATATTAGATAATTCAAGTTTTGACTTGTTTATTTAGTCTCTCTGTTGATTCTGCATATTTTGCCTGTGACAAACTGTTGGTGCAACCCTTGCATTAAAAGCCATGCATTTTTCATGATATTGTTTCCTACTGCAATATGCTGGCTATGAGTCCTTTCAAGTAATCAAGTTATATTGAATACAAACATCAAATAAAAAGCAGCAATAATTTTCTCTCATTTTTAGCTTTACATTCTGACTCAAAAGATAGACGCTCTCACCCACTGAAAAGGGAACAGTGTGTTTGCACATTGATGAATTGAACATAAAAATATTGTGGTTGGATCAGATTCCTTGGCTTCACTGGAAATACTGGAAGCATCATAAAAGTAGTAAACTGGCTGGAGGATTGGTTCCATTTTCATCGTTTTCATCACATTTGTTATGACAATCACTGCAGTAACTATGCCTTCCTAAGCAATCTGATTCCCAGTGCTAAAATAATGAAATGATAAAGCACTATTAAAACTTGCAAAAATCACTTCTATTCCAGTTCCAAATAGGCAGTAGTTCCAGAGTTTGATCTTAAACATTCAGTGCACAAAAAGAGACCTAATTTTAGGAATTAACAACTAGTCTCCCTCTACTTTTTTTGTATTCTTCCAAAACCTGTGACTTGCTTAGATTTTTCAGCTAAAATTAAGGGCATAGCCAACTCTATTTTATCATAGCAGATATTCAGTAAATATCTTCAAGATATACTCTCTTGCCACTAAAATGGCATAACATTAGAGGGAGGAGTAGATGGGCTGTAAAATTCACATTTGCAAGCTATCATATCACAACTACCATCCTAAATAGTGTACAGTTCTGCACTTTGGGCACAACAACCCCAAGCAGCACTACAGGCTGGGGACAGAGTGGCTGGAGAGCAGTCAGGAAGAAAGGGACTTGGGGGTAATGGTAGACAGTAGCTGAACTTGAGCCAGCAGTGTGTCCAGGTGGTCTTGAGAGCCAGTGGCATCCTGGACTGGATCAGGAACAGTGTGGCCAGTAGGACAAGGGAGGTTATTCTGCCCCTGTACTCAACACTGGTCAGGCCACACCTTGAAGTACTGTGTCCAATTCTGGGCTACTCAATTCAAGAGAGATGTTGAGGTACTGGAACATGCCTAGAGAAGGGCAATGAAGCTGGTGAAAGGCCTGGAGCACAGATCCTATGAGGAGAGGCTGAGGGAGCTGGGTGTGTTTTAGCCTGGAGAAGAGGAGGCTCAGGGCAGACCTCATTGCTGTCTACAACTACCTGAAGGGAGGTTGTAGTCAGGTGGGGGTTGGTCTCTTCTGCCGGACAAGTGGCAACAGAAGAAGGGGACACAGTCTCAAGTTGTGCAGGGGAGGTCTAGGCTGGATGTCAGGAGAATGCTCTTCCCAGAGAGAGTGATTGTCATTGGAATGGGCTGCCCAGGGCGGTGGTGAAGTCACCATCCCTGGAGGTGTTCAAGAAAAGACTGGCTGAGGCACTTAGTGCCATGGTCTGGTTGATTGGATAGGGCTGGGTGCTAGGTTGGACTGAATGAGCTTGGAGGTCTCTTCCAACCTGCTTGATTCTATGATTCTTTATTCTATCTATCTTGACAAAATCATGCTTCTAAAGGAAGAAAAAATTGTACTTCAGATATTTTGTACAGGTCATTGCTTCTGACTTCAAGGTAGTCATTTGATTCCAGAGTCACTGGAATTGCTCTGTTGCTTAATTTAGCCATTCATTTTTTTTCTTGCTTAACTTCTTGATGACGGACCTCGGTGCTAAGTTCTCTCTGGGAAAGCATGCTGCTTCCATATGGTCTGAGATTTTTGTAGTGGGGTGCATCCAGGACACAGTCTGTCATGACATGCTGTTTTTTCTAGGGAATCTCTGTAGGCGAAGACGCAGAGTGATGCCAAATTCAAACCACCTGGCTCTAAGGCTAATTGAGATTTTCCTGGGAGAGTAAAATAATAATTTTGAAGTACCTATCTGAAATTATGTTACCACTGAGAGGGGATGGGGAAGGTTGGCTTGTCACCATAGTACTTAAATATATCTATGAAGGTATGCTGAAGATGGAGGTTTACAGTCAGCAAGGGGAACCAGTTTGAATTATGAATTGAAAAATAATCTATCTGGGCTGACATTAGCACTTGTGACAGAAACAAGGTTCACAGGATCACAGAATCAGTCAGGGTTGGAAGGGACCACAAGGATCATCTAATTCCAACCCTCCTGCCATGGGCAGCGCCACCCTACCCTAGACCATGTTGGCTGGTGTTTTTCATTCCGTATAGGAACAAAAGCATTTTGGTTAAGCACTGCTTCATAGCTATAAGCTAGGTTAAACCCCATGTACATCTTTCAGCTTGAAGTCTTTCTCAGATTTAACATGAGCTGATGGGGTTGGTTTTCCATTTTGCAGTTTTGTTGCTCGTGCTAAGCCCCAGGAACTTCACTCAGGTCCATTCTTATTTCTGTGTGGTAGTAAGGGTTACATGTGACTTCAGTTCATTGTTCATTTCTTACAACATTACTTCTAGTTTGGTTTCTGTCACCTTGCCTCTTGTTCTGCAGGTGACTGCTTTGTGCCATTGGATTCCAGAAGCTTGCTTTCAAGCAACGTATCTAAAAGCATCAAGCCTGTATGGCATGTGTTTTGACATCCCATGCATCCCTCACAGATTCTCCATAGCTGGCTAATGTGCAGTTGATCTATTTTACTCATTACTTCCTGCTCTACATGTGGCTTTCTTCAGGTTTACATTGGGCTGCTACTCTGTTTTAGCACACAGATGAGAACAAGAGTGGGTGACTTAAAGAAACATGTGGTGTTAATGTGATATTGATAATAATAAAAGATCCCACACATTCCAGAATTATGTATGCAAAGTAACGTAAGCAGTAAAGGGAAATGCTGTCTTTAAATGGCCTCAGGTTTCCAGTGACATTTGCAGCATTTGAAATGACATCTCAGTAATCAGGATTAAGGAAAGGAGAGATGATACTCCTATTAATTGTGAAGTTTAAGTCTAATCTGGAAACAACAAAAACACTTGTCTGCCTTGTATTTGCTGGGCTAGTACATCAAATGAAAATGAATTGTTTAGAGAAAAAATAGCTTGTAAAGAAGAGTGAGGTAGTTTTTGATTCTGTGAGTCAGATGTTCCACGAGATAGATACTAGATAATGGTGGGTTTTGTGCTTTAAAAAGTTATCCAGAGTAAAGCTCTAGGAAAAATAATCATAGAATTATAGAATCAGTCAGGGTTGGAATGGACCAGAAGGATCATCCAGTTCTAACCCCCTTGCCATGGGCAAGGATGCCCTACCCTAGATCAGGCTGCCCAGAGCCTCATCCAGCCTGGCCTTAAACACCTCCAGTGATGGGGCCTCAACCACTTCCCAGGGCAACCCATTCCAGGCTCTCACCACTCTCATGCTCAACAACCTCCTCCTCACCTCAACTCTGAACCTCCCCACCTCCAGCTTTGCTCCATTCCCCCTAATCCTGTCACTCCCTGACAGCCTCCAAAGTCCCTCCACAGCTTTTTTGTAGGCCCCCTTCAGAATCTGGAAGGCCACAAGAAGGTCACCTGGGATCCTCCTCTTCTGCGGACTGAACGGCCCCAACTCTTTCAGTCTGTCCTCATAGCAGAGCTGCTCCAGCCCTCTGAGCATCCTCGTGGCCCTTCTCTGGACACGCTCCAGCATCTCCACATCCCTCTTCTAATGGGGGCTCCGGAACTGGATGCAGTACTCCAGGTGGGGTCTCAGCAGAGTAGAGGGGTACAATCACCTCCCTCACCCTGCTGGCCACACTTCTCCTGATGCAGCCCAGGCTCTGGTTGGCCCTCTGGGCTGCAAGTCCACACTGCTGGCTCATGCTGAGCTTCTGGTCCAGCAGCACCCCCAAGTCCTTCTCCTCAGGGCTGCTCTCCAGCCACTCACTGCCCAGTCTGGATTTATGCTTGGCATTGCCTCGACCCAGATGCAGGACCTTGCACTTGGTCTTGTTAAAGCTCCTGAGGTTGGCTTGTGCCCACCTCTCCAGCCTGTCCAGGTCCCTCTGGATGTCATCCCTGCCCTCCAGCATGTCTGCTGCACCACACAGCTTGGTGTCATAATGCTGTAGAAGAGCTGGACTTTATAAGTGGTTTGTATGTGCTGATGTAAATGAACATCACACTGTTCGCTGATGGAGAGATTAGACTGCTGGTACTAACCATGGCCACATGGTACTAAACATGACCCCAGTTACTTTTTCCAGACTTTCATAAAAGGTTTTTATTAATCAACACATTATTTTATGATCTGCAATTGTAAACACATGTGGCCTGCTATTACGATTAGCTTGTAGTTCAGTGATGGAAGGATCTCTCTATGTGTTGCTGCCTGTATGTGTAGGGACAATAGTTTTTAAGAGCTACTAACTTGTCTATTCTTTTCCATTGTTATTTTCTGCAACGCGGACTCAACTGATGCAAGCTCCAACAAATGCTGATCCATTGTGCTTTATTCAGATTTCAATTTATGACCATTTTTTAATCCACAAATATAAAACTCTATTTAAAGATTACATTTATGATTGATTTTTTTTTGTAAAACTACTTTGGTGATTATGTTTAGCATTAAAAAGTGATCATTTGAGCAAAGCAGTAAAAAAGGAGACAAAATTGAGAAATGGAGAGATTAATAATAGAATAATAGTACCATAGAATCAACCAGGTTGGAAGAGACCTCCAAGATCATCCAGTCCAACCTAGCACCCAGCCTAATCCAGTCAACTAAACCATGGCACTAAGTGCCTCAGCCAGGCTATTCTTCAGCACCTGCAGGGACGGCGACTCCACCGCCTCCCTGGGCATTCCAGTGACAGTCACTCTCTCTGGCAAGAACTTCCTCCTAACATCCAGCCTAGACCTCCCCTGGCACAACTTGAGACTGTGTCCCCTTGTTCTCTTGCTGGTTGCCTGGCAGAAGAGACCAACCCCCACCTGGCTACAACCTCCCTTCAGGTAGTTGTAGACAGCAATGAGGTCTGCCCTGAGCCTCCTCTTCTCCAGGTTGCATACCCCCAGCTCCCTCAGCCTCTCCTCATAGGGCTTTGTTCCAGGCCCCTCACCAGCTTTGTTGCCCTTCTCTGGACACGTTCCAGTATCTCAACATCTCTCTTGAATTGAGGAGCCCAGAACTGGACACAGCAGTCAATTTATGTTTCCATAAAGACTTTACAAGTGAAAAAAGACAGCATCAGGCAGAAAGCACATTCCAACACTCGACTCTTTGTACATTTTAAGCTATCAGTTCCGAGGCTGCTTGCCACTTGGCTTGCTAAAAAGATAAAGTTGTTTATGTTTCCAGAAATATATTAGCAAATAAAGCACACCTTTTGGCAGAATTGAAAACTGCTTAATGCAGAACAGATTGTTCAACAAAGAACTTATCCTCACAGTGTCACAAACAGCCCTGATCACAGTGAGCTGTGGAAGCTCACTGACTGATTGTCTTTAGCTGTGACTTCATACTTTAATGAGTTTTCCACATGATTCTTCAGTTGAAGGCATTTTACTTTACCTTTTCAATCTCTGTGGGTGTGTGTTTATTTGTGTGTTTTGGTTTGGTTTAATTATTTTAATTTTCTTAACCAACAGAAGTGCCAAGATGAATGCTTTAGCAGCTCAGATTCAATGCTTTTGAGTAATCAGTTCTGTAGTCATTTTTTGGATATGCCTTTGTCCTGTTTATATTGGGGCACTGGGGATGCTGGTGGATAAGAAGCTCCACGTGAGCCAGCAGTGTACATTTGCAGCCCAGAAAGCCAACCAGAACCTGGGCTGCATCAGGAGAAGTGTGGCCAGCAGGGCGAGGGAGGTGATTCTACCCCTCTACTCTGCTCTGCTGAGACTCCACCTGGAGTACTGCATCCAGTTCTGGAGACCTCATTACAAGAGGGATGTGGAGATGCTGGAGCGTGTCCAGAGAAGGGCCATGAGGATGCTCAGAGGGCTGGAGCAGCTCTACTATGACGATAGACTGAAAGAGTTGGGGCTGTTCAGTCTGGAGAAGAGGAGTCTCCCAGGTGACCTTCCTGTGGCCTTCCAGGATCTGAAGGGGGCCTACAAAAATGCTGAGGAGGGACTTTTTTAGGCTCTCAGGGAGTGAGAGGACTAGAGGGAATGGAGTGAAGCTGGAGGTGGGGAGATTCAGCGTGGAGGTGAGGAGGAAGTTGTTGAGCATGAGAGTGGTGAGAGCCTGGAATGGGTTGCTCAGGGAGGTGGTTGAGGCCCCATTGCTGGAGGTGTTTCAGGCCAGGCTGGATGAGGCTGTGTCCAGGCTGATCTAGGGTAAGGTGTCCCTGGCCATGGCAGAGAGGTTGGAACTAGATGATCCTTGTGGTCCCTTCCAACCCTGACTGATTCTATGATTCTAAAAGGAGTTGCTAAGTTCATAAGGCTATAATAGAAGAGAGAGTGATTTTTCAAATCTATCTATTTCAAAGAATTTCTCACCTTGTTAGAGCAGTCTTTTCAGAGCTCAAAATAGCAAGCTCCTCGTGTTCTCTATGATCTTTAAATGATAGAAGGTGACATATGCAGGTAGTCAACTGCTTGCTTAGTTTACTAAACATCAGATTTCTGACCTTTAGCTTGCTCCCACAGTATTCAGTGGTCTGAAAGAAGATCCCGGCAGCTCAATATATAAAATAGATGTAGAAAAGGTGTTTTTGCAGTCTTTTATATAAATATATATCTTCACATTTTAATTTTATGCCCGGAACCTCGATTGCAGAATTAAAATCTCCTAAGTATAAATTACTATTTTAAAAGGAAAGATATTAACATCTCAGTCTCCTGTATATTTGCACTGAGCATTAACTCAAATATATGTGTACATGAATGTTAAGTAGATAAATGAAAGGTGTATGATTAATAGCAATATGCAAATTGGAAACTAATTTATTGGTGTTATACAAAGGGCAAACTGGGATAGTATTTGGCCAAATATGTTTACATACTTCCTATTTGCATGAGTTTATTGAACATTCAATGTGAAGTCAGCCATCTTTGCATAAAAACTGGATAAGCACCTTTTTTTTTTAAGAGCAGATTGCTCAAATTTCAAAGCCTCCTCAGCTGAGCCTGCTCTGCTGCATCTCCTGTATTCTGCTCTGATTCTGCCTCAGAAGGCGGCAAGTGGATTTGTTCTGTGCTCCCAAATACATGATCTGCTTGTGCTATCAGTAATGGTGTCAGGACTGTACGGATACCTCTGTCCCCTCCTTTTCAGTGTCTAGTTGTAAAGCTTCAGTGTTCTGATTAACCTCACACACTAGGAGGAGTCTTTTCCCCTCACAACGTATTGTTTTGCATCATATCAGTTCTTTTCGTTTGATTTCATGGCTGCATTTGACAAAAGCTGGGTTTTCTGCCCTCAGTTGCACTCTGCAAACTCTGAAAAAAACACGCAACCTCATCATAAACTATTTTCCCACGATTAAAAAGTTGGACTCCCATTTTTATCTTCCTGCTTCGGTGGAGAATAAATCCTCTTCTGTCTGGATTTTGAATAAAATATCTGAAGAGTACACAAAAATACATTTAGTGCTTAATTAGCTGCTTCCTTTAGGTTTTGGTTTTGTTCTTTTGGGTTTTTTGTTTTTTGGGTTTTTTTGTGAAGAAATGTTACAATTTGACTGAGATCCCTTCCATCTGTCACAATCTGCTTGCTTTTGTTTTGACTTCCTGTTGCTGTCTTATCGAATATCACATGAATCATTACCATTTGTTTGCCATCCCTTTCTTTTGTTCTGTTTCTCTTCCTCCAAATGATTAAAACACCAGGTTGAATGAAAGGTTAGAAGTACACTGTGATTCACATTTGCCCTGTCTTATTAAAACAAATAAACCAACCAGTTATATAATTTAAATGTGCTTGAGCTATGGCTTGCAGATGCTTTTATCAGCTCTGGGCTGAAGAGGTTGTGAGCATTCGGGCATGAATGTACAACTGTTCTTTGAAAGGGACAAACCTCATTAGATTACAGGTGCCTGGAAATAACTTCTGAGAAAATAGCTGCCATTTTCAATAAAGCTACTTCCTAACAGGAAACACGATTTATTATGTTCTTTAGTAAGTGGGAAGCTTTCATTTAAATAAAAGTAGCACCATTTAATCTCACAAATATTTTATTTCTTCTAACCTGCTGTACTGAGAGCGGATCATAATAATTTTCACTCTGATATTCTAGCTTATAAAATGTTGAGGAGAAGAGCTGTAACGATTATTAAGTTACGAAATAGGTGTTATGCTAACATAGAAGTTATTTCATGTACTTGCCTTGCCATCTTTTCTTCTTCAGTCTGAAATGCTTCATAACTGCCTCAGCTTGCTGGAGCTGAGGATGGCAGCTTTTAGTGGCTGTAGGGTGTGGCAAAAGTGTGAATGAGTATCCTGACTTTCCAGTACCAGAGCTTCTGCTGTCTTGAGTGAGCACATGGGCTAGTCCTGGAGTTTTGTGTTGCAGCGTGATATTTTAAGGTCACTAAGATGGTCATTAAGATGAACTTCAAATTATTTTTCATGAGCCAAAAAGCTATGGTTTCAATGAAATATATGCAATTAAGGGTTTGGGTTTTCTTTTAATGTTTTTGGGTTTTTTTTCTTGTGTGTGTGAGTTTTGGTGTTGGGTTTTTCCTGTGATTTTTTTGTCTAATATAGTGCTTAGAGATTTCACATAACACCATTGTACCTTACTAAGGGCAAGACAATACTGCACAGAATCCCTGATACCTAGAGAAAATAGGTTTGAAGGAAAAACAGAAAAGCACAGCAATTAAATCACAGATTATTTCAGCGTCAGAGCTGGGAATTAAGTTCCCTTGCTCTTGTTTTGGTCTGTTAATCTTATTACCAAAGTCAACCTCAAGTAGGTGTTCTTTACTTCAAAAGCACATAACAAGGAATAGCTTCACCACTAAAATATCATTAAGACCATTTTGACTGAAGATCAGCTTATATCACTGGCATGTGCATATTGACAAAATTATATTAACTGTAGTTGGTACTGCATTGACTAAAATCTGGGCTACTTTGATGTAAGGATTCTTGGATCATGGGCTAGCACTTAATATGCTACAGCTCACAAATTATGACGATTGTCAAACATAGTGACTAAAAATAAATTTTAAAAAAATTAAAATATCCCAGTTATATCCACCTAACTTTCCAGAGCTCCTACTGAGATATTAATTTGCCTTCTCATACATTATTTTGCCCTTTTTTACCCTTTTAACCTGGACTGGATGGGTTTCTTTCTTAATACCTGTCTGTGATATGCTACAGTATCAAGGTCAGACTCTTCAGTGTTGCTCAGTGATAGGATGAGGGCTAGCAGGCACAAACCAAAACACAAAGAGGTCCACCTAAACATAAGTAAAAACTTCCTTACTTTGAGGATGATGGAGCACTGGAAGAGACTGCCTGAAAAGTGGAGTCTCTTTCTCTGGAGGCTTTCAAACCCTGCCACAATGTGTTCCTGTGCAACCTGATCTAGGCGAACTTGCTTTAGTAGCGGGGTTGGACTAGATGAGTCCTAGAGACTCCCTAACATTATGTGACTGTGGGTTGATTGGTGGTTCTTATCCCTAAAGCTCCTAACTATGGTAAATCATTCTTTTACTAAGAAGAGTGTTCCTCAGAAGGTGTTATGACAGGGAAATTAATTAATGGGAGATGGTATTTTTTTCCCAAAATTAATATTGTTTATTAATTTTGATATTCAGAACTCTTGACACCCCTGACCACTAATTTTAATAATAACAGGTTCTCACATAGACATGGAAACATTTTACACATAATAAATAGATCTAGTAATAACCAGCAAAATAATTTAACTGGAAGAGAATATTCTTGCGGCCAAATACCGCTTGCAGTTCAATACACCACTTGCCCACTAGATGGACTCAAGGAGCTCTTTCTGCTTATGGCTGAAGGCAATGGAGAATTACAAAGAAGCTTTAAATATTTACTCACAAAATACTATCTGTCGATTCATGGGGGCTAGCCACAACCCTAGACAGCACCCCAGTGCTTTCAAGGAGTTCTGTCTTGTCGACCTCTGAGACCTGATACTTCCCAGGCTTCTGGGGAAAGGAGACAGACAATCTCTGGCCTTGTCTCCTGGCTCTTCTGGACGATCTGTCTATCTCCAGGACTTCTTGTCTCAGCAGGAGACTTTCAGGTGCAGGCAGGATGTCTTGCCATGTGCCGTCTCAGCACGATGTCACGCTGGCTATGCAAGCCAATGGCGTGCAGCCATTTAGAGCCTGTTCCTGGTAAACTCATGACAGTGGAGTTTCCAGGCAAACAATAAGGCAGTAGGCAATAGCAGGCATGAATACAGTGGCAGACCACGGCAGAGCATGGCAGAGCACACTGTGTTTACCTGCGTATCTCTTTTATCAATGTGGGCTGAGAGTAATTGCCCTTTGGACACAGAAGAGCCAATCAGAATGGCAGTTAGCCAATCCTGACCATATTAGGCTAAGCCATAGGCTTGCTTTACCCAAATTTGGGAAAAGCACAGGCCTTGCACAAGGCAGGCACAAGCTAAGTGTGTGTACCTTGTTTACCACAGGAGAAAAACATATCTGGGCAAGCCACTACATGTATAAGCCTATTCTATAGGCTTATAAGCCTAGTCTACAACTAGCTGAAGGAAGGTTGTAGCCAGGTGGGGTTGGTCTCTTCTGTCAGGCAACCAGCAACAGAACAAGGGGACACAGTCACAAGTTGTGCCGGGGGAGGTCTAGGCTGGATGTTAGGAGGAAGTTGTTGGCAGAGAGAGTGATTTGCATTGGAATGGGCTACCCAGGGAGGTAGTGGAGTTACCATCCCTGGAGGTGTTCAAGCAAAGCCTGGCTGAGGCATTTAGTGCCACTGTCTAGTTGATTGGACCGGACTGGGTGCTAGGTTGGACTGGATGAGCTTGGAGGTCTCTTCCAACCTGGTTGATTCTATGATTCTATGATTTCTTGCCCATCAGGCCTACCACAACAGAAGGCTTTTCTGTGATAGTAACAAACTGAATTGAGGTGTGACACAACAGCTTTGATGTTAATATGTAGACTTTCATAAACCAAAGACTGCAGTATGCAGTATATCCTGCTTATATGTTTATTTTTAAAGCTGTTCTCAGTCTACAAACTGAAGTATTGCATTGCAATCAGCCACAGTGTGGCTTGCATCGAGTGGCAGAAACGCGTTCGTTACCATCTTAATGGGAGTGATGTAATTAGTTTGTTGCCTAAGACCAAACTTAACATTTCATTGTAGATTTTTGTCACTGTAAAAGGGTGCATATTAATGGGAATAATATCTGAGTGAGTTTATGTTTTTATCTCAGAAAATGATGGGCCCATAGAGATACTTACTACAAGCTGCCCACAGAACGTTAGTGTGAATCGTTCCCCATCTGACATCACTGTAGGAATTCATTTCAAGGCATATGATTTGTTTCAACATTGCAAACTTCAGTGTCAGTTCCATTTGTTTGTTTTTTATAACATTTACAACCTTTTAAGTATTTGGGCAGGTTCATTCAAAAGGCTTAAAATGAATCTTAATTAAAAAAAGGTTGATCTAAAAAAAGAAAAATACTCCCTCAGTCTGGCTAGAATTTCTGTCATATCAGTCCACAGACACAACCAAAGGAGATTTAGGAGTAGTGGCATTTTTGGTGTGAGTTACTAACATGAATTTGTGTGATCTTGCTGAACGCTGCCATTTGCCAAAGAGCAATTAAAACAGATGACAATCTGCTAATCATGCACAGTTTTATTTAGAAATCTAGCAATATTTTCCCAGTTTGTGTTTTCACTTGACTTCCTACGAAGGAAAGCAAGTTTTCTGTACTTACATTGTATTTAGCAGTATGTAGATTTGAGAAGCTTTACTGCAGATTAACAATTTTCAGTAGGCTAAAAATATACAGCAGCATTGTAAACACTTTTAGAGAACACTCTGTGTTTGTTAGTGTTGTGTATGTTTGTGTGCATGTGTCCATGTTTGTGTGCATATTACAGTCCATATTTGTTTTACATAAAACTGCTCTTATGCAGATAGGCAAATTCTGCATTTCTTAAGAGTAGATAGTAATCACACACACATATATAGAATCATAGAGTCAGTCAGGCTTGGAAGGGACGGCAAGGATCATCCAGTTCCTGCTCCCCTGACATGGGCAGGAGCACCCTACCCTAGAGCAGCCTGGCCACAGCCTCATCCAGCCTGGCCTTAAACACCTCCAGCAATGGGGCCGCAATCACTTCCCTGAGCAACCCATTTCAGGCTCTTGCCACTCTCATGCTGGACAATTTCCTCCTCACTTCCACTCTGAATCTCCCCATCTCCATCTTTGCTCCATTCCCCCTAGTCCTGTCACTCCCTGAGAGCCTAAAAAGCCCCTCCCCAGCTTTTTTGTAGGCCCCCTTCAGATAGTGGAAGGCCACAAGACGGTCATCTGGCAGCCTCCTCTTCTTCAGCCTGAACAGCCCCAACTCTCTCAGTCTGTCCTCATAGCAGAGCTGCTCCAGCCCTCTGATCATCCTTGTGGCCCTTCTCTGGACATGCTCCAGCACCTCCACATCCTTCTTGTAATGGGGGCTCCAGAACTGGATGCAGTACTCCAGGTGGGGTTTGACCAGAGCAGAGTAGAGGGGGAGAATCACCTCCTTCAACCTGCTGGCCACACTTCTCCTGATGCAGCCCAGGCTCTGCTTGGCCCTCTGGGCTGCAAGTGCACATACGTAAAAAACCCACAACTAGTAAATAAAAGCTGATAAGGTGTAAGGAAGCAGAGGCATGCTCTTTTGGGATTTAGCAGCATTGGCATTTTCACAATGCATTACAGAGGATGAGCTGGCTTGATTTGCTGATTACTGGTTACCCTCATGATTTGTAGATTTTGCCTGTGATTTTAATCTTGAAGTCCTGAAGGCTTGTCAGTGGTAATGCGCCTCTGGTATTCAGACAGGAACACTGGCTACATCTAGAGGCGAAGTCATTCCAGTGGTTTTGACAACACTGAAAATTTCCAGTCATATCAGAAGAATCTCTGAGCAATGGCAATTGGGAGAGAAATTGTTAGGAAGAAGGGAATAGGAGTCTGTAAAGGAAAAGCAACAGCAATCAGATATAGGTATTGTACTTGGTCACCACATTATGATTTGAGGTAATCATTCCTCCATGAAGCTGTGAGTTACCTCTGTTTTTCTAGCATGGCTTGAAGTCTTCATATTTCTGAAGTGCAGTGCTATTTTCATGTGTTGTTCTTCATGAATGGCTGCATGAACTTCTTAGGTACACACAAAGGTGTGCTGGAAGAGAAGTACAAAGCCTAAAGAAATTATTTCTCTATCTTCTCCCAAAATGATGATTTGAGAGGGTAATGGATCTCCACAGTTACTGTGATTATTTTCCGTGTTGGCATTATAGGTTCTAAAGAAAGGGATATTAATTTTGCACCTCATTCTTTCATTACTAGTTTGGAGAAAATGAAGGAAATATTTTACAATTTGTAGCAGCTTTTGTTACTAAGTATTACTTAATCATGGGATTGCCTTATGTGTATCAAAACATGGCAGGATTTATTTTAAAGTGGAAGTCTCTAATGCTGTGTTTTCCTGTATATTAGGGGAATTAGTCAAACACGTTAGCAGAGAATGTGTGCCTTATAATAAGCCTAGAAATTATATTAGATCAACTACTTAATTCTTATGTGGTATTTTAAGTCCATTATTACTGCAGATGATTTGATTGCACTTTTAATAGTCCATCATATAGTTACAGGAGGAACAAGAAGATCTCAAGTTCTGCCAGGGGAGGTCTAGGCTGGATGTTAGGAGGAAGTTCTTCACAGAGAGAGTGACTGGCATTGGAATGGGCATTGGATGGTGGAGTCACCATCCCTGGAGGTGTTCAAGAAAAGCCTGGATGAGGCACTTAGTGCCATGGTCTAGTTGATTGGCTAGGGCTGGGTGCTAGGTTGGACTGGATGATCTTGGAGGTCTCTTCCAACCTGGTTGATTCTATGATTTATCTGTATCGTATATATCCATCATATATGTTTTTAAGTTACATAAACAAAGGGCTGGGTGCTAGGTTGGACTGGATGATCGTGGAGGTCTCTTCCAACCTAGTTGATTCTGTGATTTATCTTTATTGTATATATCCATCATATATGTTTTTAAGTTACATAAACAAATATCTTCTTACATTGTAAGGAGGATGCTTTGAAAAGCTGCCCATTTCTTCTATTGTTCATTGTCTGTGCATATAGGATATAGAATACAGGATCTGAGAGGGTCTTCAATTAAAAGTGAAAAACATCCTATTGACTTCACTGCCAGATTGGGCTCTGAAGCAGTGTAAAATAGAGCTGACTTTTGAAAAGGTACTGCTGTTCTGTGCATATTGCTCATCTTTTATTGGCTACTACAAGGATTCTGCTGGTTACAGCTGTATTTTTAATTGAAAATATGTTTTAATAAATATTTTATTTTAAAAGGTATATAGAGACCTAATATAGTAAAATACAAGTTACTGGCTGTGGGTTATCTTAGTGTTTAGGTGTGGGAATTATGCACAGCATTCATTAGCAAGTGTGCATTCAGGATAGCCAAAGTGCTGGTATATATGCAGAGTAATTCTCCTGCAGAGGTATCCCGACAGCTTTAGTGCTGTAAATGTCTGCTGTGTTTATTCAATATGTTTGGGAGAATTATATGCAACTGTAGTCAGCCTTGGCTAATCTGTACTTGGTGCAGGTTTTCTTTGAGAGGGTTTACCTGGCCTTTAGTGGAACAATGGCTGATGTAGCATGATGGATTCACTTTGTAGGAGTGCTTTCTTGCTGTTCTTTTTCTCAGGTTGTCAGTTCTTATTAGGTGAGTTTTTGGTTCATCCTTTCCTGCTTAACTCCCACACACATGAAAGCAAAGCAGAGGCTGCTTCATTCTAACCACATGAAGTTCAGTAAGGGTAAGTGCATCTGGGGAGGAATAACAGCAGGCACCAGTATAGGTTGGGGCTCCTATGCTGGAAAGGACCTTCATGGAGAAAGACCTTGGAGTGCTGGTAGGCAGCAAGCTCTGCATGGGCCAGCAATGTGCCCTTGTGGCCAAGAGAACCAAAGGCATCCTGGAGTGCATCGAGAAAAGTGTGTCCAGCAGGGCTAGGGAGTTTCCTTTCCCTCTCTACTCTGCCTTGCTGAGTATACTGGAATACTGTGTCCAGTTTTGGGCTTCCCAGTTCAAAAGAGACAGGGACCTGCTGCAGAGAGTCCAAGAGAGAGCCATGAGGATGAGTGGGGGACTTGAGCATCTCCCCTATTGAGAGAGACTGGGGCTGTTTAGTCTGGAGAAGAGAAGGCTGACAGGGGATCTGATCAATGTCTATCAATACCTGAGGGGTGGGTGTCAAGTGGAAAGGGCCAGTCTCTTTTTGGTGGTGCACAGAATAAGACAAGGAGCAATGGATACAAACTGGAACATAGGAGGTTTTTTGAAGCTCCAATTCAAAAGCTCCTTTTTCCTCTGCTGAATTTTGGTTGCTCTTCATGCCTCAAATGAAAACAAAAAGTCTTTAAGGCAAGACCTCAGACACTTTCTTTTTATCTCTCTTCAGTGCACAAAGACAATAAAGAGAGTGCCATCATGGTTCTGAGTGGAAGCAGTCTATAAGTGGTGGGAAAGTTATTAACTGCTCTGCCAGAATTTAAAAAGGAAAAAAATGTGGGGAGGAAGAGAGGGACAGGAAAATGTAGGGAAAAGGGGCAGGAAAATGTAAAAACAGGAGGAAGTATCAAAAGGGAGTATATTCTAGAACCTTGCAAAAGAAAACTAGTGGTGTAAAAGGAAAGCCAGAGGGACACTACTTAGGAATCACGCAGTGAGCAGTCCTACCATCTCTTTTATCTGCAACAGTTGGTAAAAATTAGACAATAAAAGTTGGAAAGAGATGTGCAGAAGGGACATACTTTTACACCTGTACATGATGTACATTTGTCTGCTTTCAAGTTAATCTTTTCTTTCTCTTGACGCTTGGAGTAAGCCTGTGGAAGTGATGCCATACATTTCAACCACAGCCCAAAATTACAAGATTCCATCATATCTCACATTGTTGTTTTCCTCTATATCTGGTAAGAATTTTAAAGATCTATTTGGAATAAAAATAAAAATTAAAAAAAAAAAAAGGAAACAAAACCAGAAAGAAAAACATCTGAAATCTTGCAAATGTTTGCTGCTTTCACTTGGACCAGAAGAAAAGTTTTATGCAGACATCTGGAGTTGAGATACAGTTTGTGCTTCCAGATGCATTATATTATGAAATAGAATCATAGAATCAACCAGGTTGGGAGAGATCTCCAAGATCATCCAGTCCAACCTAGCACCCAGCCCTGTCCAATCAATTAGACCATGGCACTAAGTGCCTCATCCAGGCTTTGCTTGAACACCTCCAGGGACGGTGACTCCACCACCTCCCTGGGCAGCCCATTCCAATGCCAATCACTCTCTCTGCCAACAACTTCCTCCTAACATCCAGCCTAGACCTCCCCCAGCACAACTTGAGACTCTGTCCCCATGTTCTCTTGCTGGTTGCCTGGCAGAAGAGACCAACCCCACCTGGCTACAACCTCCCTTCAGGTAGTTATAGACAGCAATGAGGTCACGCCTGAGCCCTCTCTTCTCCAGGCTAAAACACCCCCAGCTCGCTCAGCCTCTCCTCACAGATCTGTGTTCCAGGCCTCTCACCAGCTTTGTTGCCCTTCTCTGGACGTGTTCCAGTATCTCAACATCTCTCTTGAATTGAGGAGCTCAGAACTGGACACAGTACTCAAGATGTGGCCTGACCAAGGTTGAGTACAGGCACAGAATAACCTCCTTTGTCCTGCTGACCACACTCTTCCTGATCCAGGCCAGGATGCTACTGGCTCTCCTGGCCACCTGAGCACACTGCTGGCTCATGTTCATAAATAGTGTTTCATAAATATGTGCTGTGGAGGATTAATATACTTCACAATGTGCTTTAATCAGAAGGGAGCAAAGCTTTCTATCCTATCTATGAAGTTTTTCTGTTTGTTACATGCTTAAACATAGTTTAAAAAAAAAAATCTCTGCATTGCTCTGAGAATAGATGAATATAAGATGTTTGTGTCCCCACTGAGGAAAAAAGTAGCTTTAGAGTTGTGTGCCAGTTTGATACTAATGGGAATTAGATCATAGAATTATAGAATCAACCAGGTTGGAAGAGACCTCCAAGATCATCCAGTGCAACTTATCCCCCGGCCCTGTCCAGTCCACTAGACCATGGCACTAAGTGCCTCAGCCAGTCTTGTTTTGAACACTTTTAGGGATGACGACTCCACCACCTCCCTGGGCAGCCCATTCCAATCATTGGTTTTTATTTTGTTGGGGCAATTAACAAGGCAGGAATTATAAAAGATGTAGTTAATTTTATTTCCAGAAAGACCCCCTCCCCCCCACCCCAACTATATACTAATTAGTTAAATTTGGGTT
>WAAF01020468.1:0-16240 GCA_013400475.1 Tricholaema leucomelas
TCCAACCTAAACCATTCTACGATTCTTATGAAAGCTTGCAACTCCATGGGAATGGCTCAGTTTCCTCTTTAATATGTGTTATATATTTAAAAAACAAACAAACAAACAACAAGCAGCTTACAAAAAAATACTTCAGTGTCTCAAAACCAGCAAACTTCTCAGTTAGTACAGAAGAATTTAATGTTGTTATTTCCAAAGCCAGACTATTTTCCTGTTGAAAGTAAAACCAGTAACTCAAAATGTAAAGAATAGATCCTATAAGACAGAAAAGCCTTTTTTTTCTGGCATTGCTGTTAGAGGACTTATGCCTGATATAAAAGCTCAAATTAGAAAAAAGAAAATTAAGAAATAAAAATGAAGTTTGACTTTCAGATGGCTTCTGTGATACTGATGCTTTGAAAAATGGTTTTCCCCCTACTTAAGCTAAATATATGTGCTGTAAAATCCACTGTTGTGGGTTAAGTACTTGCTGCTGTTACTCATACCATGCTGCCATCATACTGCTTCAAAGTGAAACTCTTGTTCCCCCACTCTTCACTTACACATAGCACCTCCTGCTCCTCACCAAACTCTCACCTCCCCTAAGCAGCCCCTGCTCCCTCCTTTCACTCTGCCTAAACAGCTCTGCTCTACCACCACTATTTTCATCCCCACCCCAGAGCCTGGGGCAAGATCATCAAACAGCTAAAATATCACCCAGAAAAGCTCAGCTCCAAGAAGGACACACACCCAGCACCCATGCATGCTACTGCAATGGTCATTGATGCTAACCCTAACTAAATGATCTTTCAAGGTCCCTTCCAGTCCCTAACAATCTGATACTCCATCACATCTCACCTTCCTAAAGCAGTCCCTGCTCCCCTTACCTGCTTACCTCTCACTCTGCCTGAAGAGCTCTTCTTCTCCACCACCACTTTTGCAGTCATCTCAGAGCCTGAGGCAAGAGCCTCAACCAGCTAAAATACCCTACAAAAGAAATCAGCTCCAGCAAGGACACACACCCAGCACCTGTGCACGGCATTGTATGCTGCAATGGTCACTGAGCCTAACCCTAGCGAGCCGGGGGGCCACCAGGCCCCCCGGCCTTTGAAATCCTCCACCAATTCACCCGGTGCACACCATGGGGACTCACCAGGGATGCCAGGTGGAGGATCCCTTGGCCCACAATGGGCCTAACTTNGCTTCCTCTCTGTGATGCAAGCAGAAGGAAGTGATGTTGCTACCTATCCTATATAATCCCATGCTACACGTTAATAAATGCCATTTTGCTGTCCACCACATTGGTGTTTGCATGCTGATGACCACGTGCTGCCATTACTGAACCAGGGCAGTGTGGCGAGGAGGCCACACATAACAGGTGATAGCAACACCTGTAATCAAAGCTGATCACATTATGCCCAGATCAAACAGCACAATGAAGATATGTATTTGAACAAATAATGCTGGCTAAAGCACATCATTTAATTTATCTGCTGAAGGGGGCAATGCAGTGACTGACAAAATATCCTCTGTGTTAAAGGAGGAGGTGTTCCAAAAAAGTCTGGATGAGGCACTTAGTGCCATGGTCTAGTTGACTGGACAGGGCTGGGTGCTAGGTTGGACTGGATGAACTTGGAGGTCTCTTCCAGCCTGGTTGATTCTATGACTCTATGAAAGTGCTGGCTGGAGCAAAGTATCATGTGGCTTCAGATTGTAACATGGGAGGCTTCCTGTTTTGAGTTGTTGCTTTTGAGTTCTGGGTTTTGGGAGTTGGCTCTTTTCCACTGGGATGGCAGCAGGACAGGGAGGGACGAGGGAGTAGATTTCTGGCTTGGGTTTTTAGCTCACTGCTTTCTGCTTGCTGTTGCTTTCTGCTGTGCTTTTTCTGCAAATAGGGTAAGGTAATTGTGCATTGCATTATTATTATCTGATTTGCTCAGTAAACTCTTAACTCAATTCTTTATCTCAGCCTGGAGGTTTTTTGTGTGTTACTTTTCACTCACTTCTGTGTTGGGGGAAGAGACAGGTTGATTAACCCATTTACTGTGTGTTAACCTGTTACACTCACTTAACATTAATGAATAGTGAAAATCTTTCCACAGAAACTTACTGTATCTATACAGACAATACTATATTTGGTTGCAAATAATACAAAATAAAATCAAGTTGCACTTAGACTATAGGGAAAAGTTATTATACCAATGTGCAACTGTTGAAAACACAAAACTAGAAGATAAAACTATTTTAATAAACAGCATAATTTTCAAAATGAATTCTTAGAAGCACAGTTCAGGCTAACAGCTCAGTTACATACTGAAAAAGAAGTCATCCACATTTTCATTGAGACAGCCACTTACAGAGGAGGAGTGCACAGCAGGATGAAACACCAACAGCTGGGAAGTGCTGCTGATATGGCTGATCCCCTGACCAAAGCTCAATCCCTACCTTCGCTCACACAGCTAACAACCTATGCTCCATCATCTGGCCAAATATCACGACAGCTTCCATACTGCCCAGCAGGCCTAAGATACTAATTACAGCCAGGTAGCCCAAAGCTTTCAAAACATCCAACACAAAATGATTTCTGATCTGCCTGTTTGCCACTGTGCACATTATCTGTTACAAGCATTCCACAGAAATACCATAACCCTCGTGACTGTTTACAATCACAAGTTGCAAATATCTTTGAGCACTGGATACTTGAAACAGAGTATGTTAAAAAAAAAGAAAGAGGAAAAAAAGGAAAAAAAAAAAAGAAAGAAGAAAATCAATAGGAGGAAAAAAAAAAGTGAGTGCAATCTCAAAACTTGCTACTGACCCTCTTCAGTTGCTGCTGTAATTGTTCCCTCATGGACTCAGGGCAATTATCAAGCTGCGTCTTCTGCTCGGAGTAAAGCTCCTGAAGCCTCTCTAGTTTTTCCCTCTCAGCATCAAGTTTTAATTTTTCCTGAAGCATGAACCAGAAAATAAACACAATTACCTTCAAACCCAAGCAGTCGTTAGTGATTATGATAGCCTGTGGCAAAGCTTTAACAAATAGTTGAAGAATGTAGGTCAGGGACAGAAATCTGTTAGTTGAAATGCAGTGCTGGGATGCAAAATGATTAAAACAAAACAACTGTTTTAGTGCGGTGATTAATTCTCTCCTTCCTCACTGTTTCATACTCATGCCTAGATGATGTATCCAGAGAAGGGCAACAAGGCTGGTGAGGGGCCTGGAACACAAACTCTATGAGGAGAGGCTGAGGGAGCTGGGGGTGTTTAGCCTGGAGAAGAGGAAGCTCAGGGGTGACCTCATTGCTGTCTGCAACTACCTGAAGGGAGGTTGTAGCCAGGTGGGGATTGGTCTCTTCTCCCAGACAACCAGCAACAGAACAAGGGGACACAGTCTCAAGTTGTGCCAGGGGAAGTATAGGCTGGATGTTAGGAGGAAGTTGTTGCCAGAGAGAGTGATTGGCATTGGAATGGGCTGCCCAGGGAGGTGGTGGAGTCACCATCCTTGAGGGTGTTCAGGAAAAGCCTGGATGAGGCACTTAGTGCCATGGTCTAGTTGACTGGATGGGGCTAGGTGCTAGGTTGGACTGGATGATCTTGGAGGTCTGTTCCAGCCTGGTTGATTCTATGATTCTATGGTAAGAATTCTATGATGCTGTTAAAGCCCACTGCCTAAACACTCTTCTCACCTACAGACACACACACAGAATGTTAGAGGCTGGAAGGGACCTTGAAAGATCATCTAGTCTAACCCCCCTGCCAGAGGAGGTCAGACAGGAATGCATTCAGGCAGGTTTTGAATCTCTCCAGTAAAGGAGACTCCACCTAGTGAAAGCAAAAATAATAAATGAAACGAAGAAAATTGTAGCCATGGTAGTGAGGTGGCTGAAGAAGGAAGAAGAAAAGAGAACATGCAAAATGGATGGAAAATTACAGTAGTTTGTCAGTGAGGGGAAAATGGATCTTGCGAGGAGAATAAGTGACCGATCTGTGTGCCCTTCTATAGACAAGTACCTTTAGCAAGCAGTGGGGGAGAAAAAAAAGAACAAAATAGAGATTAAAAAAAAAAGAACTTTGGGTCAGGAATTCCTGTTGCAGCAGAAACACCAAGGAATTTAGCAGATTTGTTTCAGGATACATGAACCTCCTGTGTGACCCACTCTAGGTGATCCTGCTCTAGCATGGGGGTTGGACTAGATGAACTTTTGAGGTCCCTTCCAACCCCTAACGTTCTGTAATCCTGTGAACAGCAACCTCTTCTCATTGACCAAAGGGACCTCCCTGCTCTCCTCCAACTAGTTCAGCTTTCCTCTGGCTTCACACCGCTTCTAGGCTAGGGTTAGAGGTAGTCACATTAGGGTCATTAAGGTGAGAGGCTAGGGGTTAGGTTTAACCTTAGGTTCAGGCTTAGGGGTTAGAGTGCAGCCATGAAGGTTAGGGGTCTAACAGCCTCTAACTCAGCAGACTGCTTTTTCCCCTCAAAAACCTTTTAATGTTTTGGTAATAAAATACTACATGATTTACTGTGCAGCACTGCTCCATAGGCTGGCTGCAGATCACTTAGATCTAGAATAGAATAGAATAGAATCAATCAGGTTGGAAGAGACCTCCAAGATCATCCAGTCCAACCTATCACCTAGCCCTATCCAGTCAACTAGACCATGGCACTAAGTGCCTCATCCAGTCTTTTCCTGAACACCCCCAGGGATGGTGACTCCACCACCTCCCTGGGTAGCCCATTCCAAGGGCAAATCACTCTCTCTGTGATCTACCTTCTAGACTACTATTATTCTATGGAAAAATATCTGAGAACCAATAAATCAGAGTGCAGAGAATTCTTCCAATGTCTTTTGCTTTCATCTAGGTTGGCCAGTGTAGCAGATGCATTTTCTTCAGCTGAGCAATTAGTAACTGGAAAAAAACAAAATGCTTAAGATGTCAGGCATAAATAACCAGCTGTGCCCCTGAAGCCCAGCTCTCTGCTACCTTCTAGAGTCACGTTGGCATAGTTTTCTTTTCCTTCTTGTTCTGTAGTTATTCATCTCCTCTCAGATGGTCTCTACCTCTCCTTAATACTAAAAAAAAAAAAGTTACAGTATCAGCCCCAAAATTTTAGCTTACTCTTTTGGATGCTCCAAGACCAGTTCAATTCTGTCACAGCATACACCCGTATGTCTGCTTTCTGATTCCAGCTATTATTTAACATTAAAGCCAAACACAAGGCTCAGCAGGTGCTGTGTGATCAGGTACTTTGTAGCACACATGGCACATGCCATAGAGAAGGAACTTCTTTTAGCATACAGTACTTGACATTTCAAACTGCGGGATGGTCTTTCCCCAAAACCTTCTAGAACTATGTTGTTCCTGACAAGGCTCTCAAACTCGCACGCACGCTGGAGGCACGTTTATTAGTTGCCTGCTTCCTCTGCAGTTTTACCTCTAAAGATGAGTAAGATCAGGGGCTGGAATTTCTTTTCCCCAGTATTTAAAAACAACAGCAGGAAGCATTCTCATTCAAGCCCAATGACAACTGAATTCCCAGCTCCGTTATTTTCACTGACACGTGCAGCTTCACAGCTCATACAATCAGATGATCAAAATGGTGAACACAAAAGCTTTTTTTTTTAAGCTTGTAATAACGAGCAACTGAGCCAGCATTACCTGAACTTCCTGTACTAGCTTCTGTCTGACAACAACAGCAACAGGGCTCAGAAATATGGAGGAGGTAGCACGTGAAACATGTAGAGTGAGGGAGTATCACAGTATCACCAAGGTTGGAAGAGACCTCACAGATCATCAAGTCCAAGCCGTTACCACAGAGCTCAAGGCTAGACCATGGCACCAAGTGCCACGTCCAATCCTGCCTTGAACAGCTCCAGGGACGGCGACTCCACCACCTCCCTGGGCAGCCCATTCCAGTGTCCAATGACTCTCTCAGTGAAGAACTTTCTCCTCACCTCAAGCCTAAATTTCCCCTGGCGTAGCTTGAGGCTGTGTCCTCTTGTTCTGGCGCTGGCCACCTGAGAGAAGACAGCAACCTCCTTCTGGCTACAACCACCCCTCAGGTAGTTGTAGACAGCAATAAGGTCTCCCCTGAGCCTCCTCAGCATTCAAGTCTTGAGAGGTCACCTCTAGACCTTTGTCCCTAAGAAATCCCATTTGCTGAATCACTCTTTCTTCCAACACAAAAGGAAATATTTGAATAAACTGGGAGTACACCTCCTTGTAAACCTTATTGTCCATTTAACATCCAACCTGTGGTCTGCCACCTTGTTTCTCACTTCCTTCTCTGCCTATCTAGCAATCTAAAGCAGCAAGGACTTCTCTGGCCTTAGCTGCAGTATCATGCCTCTGAAGCTATTAATAGCCCTCTAAATGTCTATGTGCTGCAATGAGCATGCTGGTTCATTAATGAGCAAGTCAAATTTCCAGTGCCAGGAGACATCGTCAGCAAGTATAAAGCTCCATGAGAATCCTGCCAGAGATCCTGTTACTTCCCTCAACAGATTAGAAATCTGTTCCTCTGAGACTGAAAGTGATACTCATCTGGTCTATTTATAGCATAGGAAGTGCTAACATCCCCCCAGACTGGCTCCCTTCAAGACATGAACTCTTCACAGGAAATATCCCTTTCAGCAATGAGAGGCATTATGTGTTTTGCAGCTGTGGAGGCTGAGTTCTGACATCTCAGGCTGTGCAATAGTGAAGTCCATTTAATTCACAGTAATTTGATAAATAAATGGATACTCTGATTTTTTTTTCATGCAGTCTCTTCCTACAAATGGATCGAGGCAAGTTCTTTTAGGAGGGAAAAGGCTAATTACTCTGCCAGACAAGTGCAAGATGAAGCTGAGGTAGGCCTACAGCTGACTGCAGAACCCATGGGCTCCAGCTGCTCATCCTCATTTAACCATACCATCTTGTACTTGTTAAACATTTCTCTGCAGACACCTGCTTCCCAACCCCAGCACTGACTCTGCAGTTGCATTAACTGCAGTGTGCCTGAAATGGCAACACCCTGTTTCCAGGTAAAAGAAGTAGAGCTCAGCAAAGCATAACACCTGACCTTAGCCTACTGCCCAACTTGCCCTATGGTCTGCCTCTACACACATGTTAAATAAACTTGCGGTCAGCAGGATACAGAGCAGGCCTGCCTTGGTGTTTGGTACTGCTGGGACACAGCTTGGATCAGTTTTGGAGGATATCTGAACATTTTGAAGGATAGTAGTAGAGAGAATTGACTTATGACACTGTCCACCAAGGGCTCAGACGTAGCATGTCAGCAGAGCACCCGTGGTATGAACACAAACCATAAGCGATCAACACGGGTCACAAAAGAAGATCAAACCTTAGATCTGGTAGAACTGATTTGAAGGCAAAGATTATAAAAGAATACCCAACACATCTCCTAGAGGATGAGAACACAGAGGAGACAAAAGGACAGTTTTAAAGACAATCATAGCTCCTACAAGAATGGGAATGACAGAAAGAAAGGAGAACAATCGCTTCAGTGTTGTCTCCTGCGGTTAAGGATGCCCCATACGTGATTGATACTACTGCTTTAAACCCTAGCAAGTCCCTACAGTCCTTTTTGCAGAGAAGTTCTGCCTTTCAGTTTGTCATTTGTCACATTCTACTACTGCAGACAAGCTAAAATCGTAGAGCAGCATGTGTCTGCATGTAAATATGCATAACAAACTGGTAGACTGCAGAAATGAGTCTAAGTAAATGTGGATTAAACTGAAAAAGCTTGTTTAGGTTCCAGTCCAAAATCGGGGACACACACACAAAAGACATCAAAACCCAAAAAAACCACCAAAGCAAGAAACTTACTACATTTACTAGGCCACTATGAAATGAATTGTATGGTTAGGCGAATCAGGCTCAGTACAACATTGCAACCCCACAGCTCTGTGTGCGCACACAGACGAAAGCCCCACCAAAAGCCAACCCCCAAATGCTCACCAATCCAGAGGATGTGTTATTTGCAGAAACTGCAAAGAAATCTAGCAAGACATGAATGAAAAAAAGCCCTCAAAAATAATAAATGCCTTGCCATCCAGTAGGGTCTTGTACTTCAAATGCTCCACTCTCGAGTACTCAAGAATCTCTCTCAATCCAGCTCCTCTGCAAATTATCCTGTTTTAAGGTAGCAATATCCCATTACCCACACCAAGCTTCAGACATAGAATCATAGAATCATAGAATGGTTTAGGTTGGAAGGGACCTCAAGGATCATCCAGCTCCAACCCCCTGCCATAGGAAGGGACCCCTCCCACTAGAGCAGGCTGCTCAAGGCCTCATCCAGCCTGGCTTTAAACACCTCCAGGGAGAAAGCATCCACAACCTCCCTGGGCAACCTGTTCCAGTGTCTTACCACCCTCACTGTATTTCCCTCATGACTGTTTTATGAGAAAGCTTGTGAATTCAGATTTTCCTCCTTGAGTCTTCATAATGATCTTTTTCCTCACTGGTGCACTCTCTATAATGTATTTGTACATGGACATAGCCAGTGAATGCATACACTCCTCAGAATATTTCCTCTTAAGAATCTCATCTCAAGGAGGTTACTGATGTTATAGACACAACTCATCCACTTGTTTACACCTTGCTGAACTGCAATATTTCCTCTTAAGAATCTCATCTCAAGGAGGTTACTGATGTTATAGACACAACTCATCCACTTGTTTACACCTTGCTGAACTGCAATATTTCCTCTTAAGAATCTCATCTCAAGGAGGTTACTGATGTTATAGACACAACTCATCCACTTGTTTACACCTTGCTGAACTGCAGTGTAACCAGGAAAGATTTAAAAGGCTATCAGGCATTGATTCCATTCCATTCCATTCCATTCCATTCCATTCCATTCTATTCTATTCTATTCTATTCCATTCCATTCCATTCCATTCCATTCTATTCTATTCCATTCCATTCTATTCTACTTCTTCCATTTTAGAGTAAGTTATTTAGGAAATAAAATTCAATGCAAACTCAACTCAATACTTTGATTAATCAGGAAAAAAAAAAACCCTAAATCCTGATTTTGTATTTTGAATCCAGAAGAGAAAGAATTGAGGAGAGACCAGTAGTATATTTAGCTTTCATTGCTAGTGTCTCCCTTCACGTGGCTCATCAGACATCTGGCTTGTTCCTTTACTCAATTCTTGCAAGTCTTCGCTGTACTAATTCACCAAAGAGGTCAAGCTTCAAACATTTTGACATGTCTGAGATATTCTGTCAATGACTGAAAAATATTTCACAAAAGCTTGCAGCCAAAATAAATGTGTTATTAAAAAGTTCTCTGCTGCCAGCTGCTCCTGATTTCTGCTCTTCAAAGAGGGACAGGAAGCCTGGGTTAATAAAACAAGTCCTAGAGTACATACGTTCACCATGACACAAGGCAAAGGTTCTCCAGGAGAAAATGATTTTTTTCTCTGCCTTAAAATGCAGTTTAAAGTTTTGCATAAATAATTATTTTGAAACTCTCTGCCAAACCTGCCATTTAGCTATGATTACCTCCCACAGCACTTCTGCTGAATTCATCACTCATTTTCAGGTGGTCCTGTTTGTTCACACTCCCTGATCTATTCTTTCTCTCACTGTGGCGTTACTTTCAGTCTCATGCTTTAACTTGGAGAAATTAGGCCTGGCAAATAATTAGGCATCCTCCTCCATGTGCTGGTCTGTACATTTGAAAGTTACACAAGGAAGCAGTGTACAAAGAGAAGGTACTTCACAAATCTGGATGAAATCTAGTTGAGCAAACACAGCCTCCTCCAGTTTCCTTATAAATGAACGTCAAACCTGAACTAAGTCTTGTGAGTGGAGCGTCACTGGGAAGACATCACAATTAGGGTTGGTTTTGATGACCTTAAAGGTCTTTTCCAACCAAAACAATTCTGTGATTTTATAAACAGCACCAGACACGTGATGTGCTTTTCCACTGGAAACAGCAACATCACTACAGTGAGGAAGAATGAAGGAAATGGTGGAAAAAATAAAGCAGTACCCAATCTGTAGTGAGTTGAAAGTGTTTCCCTTGCTTTTGTGACTATGACAAAAGTCACTGACAAAAGTCACTGCTGTGGTGATGGCAGGGAAAGGGAGATGGTTTGCCTGCATGCTTGCTTCAGGGCACTACCCAGCTTGGCTCTCTCCAGAGCAGGCTGCATGCACTGTAATTTAGTCAATACGTATAGCAAAGCTCTGTCTTGGGGAACTTTCATCTATCAGATTTTGTTACTGGACTGTCCCTGCCTCACTGAGACTTAGAATGAATAGCTTAGGTGCTGCTATTCAGGTATGACATTGGTCATCATTTTCTGTGCATAAAGCCAAACACATAAACATGGTAGTTAAAAAAAATAAAGGGACAATTATAAACTGCCTTCAAGTAGAATGGCCATGGAAGTAGAGTCAGATCTTCCTCTATACATTAGCATGATTTCCAGCACAGCTGAAGGCCCAGGCTGTGTCAAACAAGAAAAGACTGGATGAGGTGCTTAGTGGCATGGTCTAGTTGACTGGATAGGGCTGGGTGCTAGGTTGGACTGGATGAGCTTGGAGGTCTCTTCCAACCTGGTTGATTCTAAGATTCTATGAAGCAGCTCTGGAAGCAGCTACCCCAGCCAGGACGACCAAATTCTGTCAGCACTTGTACCTGGCAGAGATGCACCACAGCCAGAATAAGACCAAGTCCTGCAATGGACCCAAAAGGCTTTGTGATGCACCACAACTAGAATAACACCAAGTCCTGCAGTGGAGCCGAAAGGCTTTGTGATGCACCAAGCCAGAATAAGACCAAGTCCTGCACAAAAGGCTTTGTGATGCACCACAGCCAGAATAAGACCAAGTCCGGCAGTGGAGTCGAAAGGCTTTGTGATGCACCAAGCCAGAATAAGACCAAGTCCTGCAGTGGAGTCGAAAGGCTTTGTGATGCACCAAGCCAGAATAAGACCACATCCCGCAGAGTAGTCGAAAGGCTTTGTGATGCACCACAGCCAGAATAAGACCAAGTCCTGCAGTGGAGCCGAAAGGCTTTGTGATGCACCACAGCCAGAATAAGACCAAGTCCTGCAGTGGAGTCGAAAGGCTTTGTGATGCACCACAGCCAGAATAAGACCAAGTCCTGCAGTGGAGGCAAAAAGCTTTGTGATTTTTCCAAAAGAGAAACCACTCATAGCTCTTACTTCCAAATCCAAATTGCTTCTTTCCTTCCGTTGTGCATGGTGGCATACTCACAAAAGCAAGGGAAACACTTTCAACTCACTACAGGTTGGGCACTACTTTATTTTTCCCACCAATTCCTTCATTCTTCCTCACAGTGAGTCCTGCTAACTGTGTTTAGGCAGGGCTGAGCAGAGAGGCCTCAAAGAAGATCAGATTGCAGCGTACCATTATAACACACCGACACTCTTGCCAAATCCACTCCTGACTTAAAAGCAAGGTGCTGGGACGCAGAGACATTGTGCACAGCACAATGGCACAGCTGAAACCGAACTCTTAACTCTCCTTCTGCCTTTGAGTATGTTTTCCAGTCAATTCTTTTGCCTTGCAAAGGCTAGAAAGAGTGGCTTTAAAGCTGTGCTGTAGTTGGCAAAAGATTGTGTCCTCGCCTAAATGAAATGTGCACAGGGTATTATTATTTTTTAACTAAAAAAAATGAATTGGATAGGAAACATAATAAAAGAGACTCCATGTACACTCTATTCCAAGTACATAACAAGGTCCAATAATTAGATTGTTAGTTTGTGATCTCTCTTTTAAAGAATTTCACAAGTTTTTCAAACAGGTGCACGGGTAAGGATGAAACACAACCAGGCAGTGGTTCCTGTCACACAAGTGCTGAGATCCGTGGCACATTCCAGGAGACACTTAAGTTGGTCCAGAGACAAGTGCTCTCATGTACAATACTAACACCCCACCATCACTTCTGAGTGAAATTAACTCTCCTTCTCACCTCAGAACAACACTATGAGGTCTGCTCAGATATCATTCCCTTATCTTGACAGAAATGTAATCACTGTCCAAGTGACAGGGAGACCAAACAGTTCTTGCCAGGGAGCTCCACCAAAATCAAGACCACTTGCACTATTAAAGCTAAAATATACAGGCAACCAGAAGAAACTATGGTCACTGTGTGGACACTGGGGCAGTTCTTGCAAGAAACAACATAAAAAGCAGGCTGGGAACAGCTAGCCAAAACTTGAGCCTTAATTCTGCTGATCAGGCTTTAAGTTTCAAATCATGTCAGCAGAATGGACCACCTACTACCTTCGTCTGAGCACCCCTTTTCTGGGGAGTTTGATCCTGTACAACTACAGAGCCAAGAGCTTTCCTGCAGGGCTGCAGGACCTGTAGGGCTGCAATCTTAAACATACAGACTCAGCTCTAGAAAATGCAGCTGTCTCCAGTCAGCCAGAACCTTTATTTGTTGACATGGTCTGTGTCATCTCTTTTGCTGCCTCACACTACTTTCTCTAGAACTCTTCATCTCTCACCTTATATTTTGCTTGCCCCACATTTCTTTTTTAAACTTTCACTTTATAAAATGCTTTCAAACATCTTCCAGAGCAAAATCTGTGGGCTCTCTTAGAGCTTATTTCCACAACAATAATTTCAGTATTAACTGAGTTATGGCTTTAAGCCTAGGGCATGCACTCACAGATGGGCATTAGTTTGGTTTAAACAAACAACACAAAAGGAAAGACAACTAAAATATTGTAACTGCTCTGATTAGTGGTGTGCTTCACACTGGAAAAAATATTTTGAGTGAATGTGCCTCTTAAAACAACAGAAGTACCTACTCTACTCATCTAAAACATGCTTTCTGTATTTTAGTTGAACTGAAAATTAAAACTGGACCTCACATTTTTATTTTATGACTGCTACACATAATATTCCATCATATCATAGTATAGTATCATAGTATCATCAGGGTTGGAAGAGACCTCACAGATCATCAAGTCCAACCCTTCACCACAGAGCTCAAGGCTAGACCATGGCACCAAGTGCCACGTCCAATCCTGCCTTGAACAGCTCCAGGGACGGCGACTCCACCACCTCCCTGGGCAGCCCATTCCAGTGTCCAATGACTCTCTCAGTGAAGAACTTTCTCCTCACCTCAAGCCTAAATTTCCCCTGGCACAGCTTGAGGCTGTGTCCTCTCGTTCTGGCGCTGGCCGCCTGAGAGAAGAGAGCAACCTCCCCCTGGCCACAATCACCCCTCAGGTAGCTGCAGACACTGCATATCACTGCAAGCAAAGTTAGCACAACCTCCGGGTTTGAGAATGACTTCCATTAGTATTACTGAACTTGGAGGCTACTAGAGAGCTAATACAGAAGGCAAAAGATTTCTTGAATTTCTGGATATGTTATTTGTTATCATCTACTAAACAAAGTTTCTAGCAGCATCATTTTGGAGAGTATCTGCTTGTACCTCTTTATCTGCTGTTACTAACTTTAAACTTGTCTTTATACTAAAAAGCAGGCATAAAACACAGAAAAGTTACAAAGGGACCACAGGCAACACTGAAAGCTGAAGGATCACTGAGAGGTACACAAGAGCAAGGAAAAGTGCAGTCAGGAAATTCCACAAAAGTTCAAGCTTCAGCTGGATGTGCTCTGTCACTTCACAGGGCAGCTCTCCTTCCCACAAGCAGGCTTGACAAACACAGCCACACAAGAGCATTCAGGCTCATCACAGGGCAAGAGGACCTCGAAAATGAAAAGCTCAGAATAAAACAATGCAAGCTGCAAGGTGTGAATTAGAGGGGAACTATGGAAGAGCTAAAACTGCTTGTCTACGCAAAAGCAAATAATGCAGAAGACTTCCCAGTATTTTAGGGGGAGAGGATAGCCAGGGTATTTCAATGAGTGACAGGTTTAAATTATGAGGTAGAGGATGAAATTTAAAAAGGAAACATTACTGGCTGGAAGCCTTGGAAAAAAACTTCCTGACCTTGAGATATTATTGGTCATGGCACATCATCTGTGGAGAAGACCAGCAGAGAGCCTGATAGGGGGAACCAATGCTTCCTGGTTTGAGTGGGGACAGCTTTGTCTTCCAGACTCACTGTGTTTCTGTGCCTAAAATCTTTTTATGGTGCTATCTCACTTTGCAAATATCTGCTGATATACATTGGCTGCATATCTGTGAGCAATTAAATATCTGGCTGCATAGGAGAACTACTTAATTCCTTGAACTTAATCACCGAATTTTCTACGGCACTATAAATGTCAGTCAGTAAACAAAATCAATCAAAGCAATTGCTTTAAAATTCCACACTTGACATATGTCTTATAGGTCATTGTATATAAAAGATAAAGCCATCTTCTGAATCTGCAGCCCTCTCTCATTCTAGTCCTTTTCTAAGAAAGGATTTGTAAATTAAAAACTCAAAACATACAGCATACAATGGAAGGTAGTACAGTATTATAGTTAATACAGTTCTTTTAAGCAACAGATAACTCAGGTCCAAGCCCTGTATGGACTTCTTGTTAGTCAAAAATATTTTTACTAGTATTTGCACCATATTTTTTGGTCAAGCATGCCTTGGTAAACAAGATTGTTACAGGGAGGTGACAGTGAGACAGCTCTTCTTTTCTTCCATATTTATCAAGTAAATTTAACCTAAAGCCAGTACTTCATAAAATAACTTCCATCCATATATTAATCATATACATGTATTTCAAAGATCAAGGGGAACAGAGCAAACAGCTAGCTAAAACAGCTCAATTACCTTTGTTTTTTCACCAATAACATTTCTCTCCAGCTCAGCTATTTTTCTGTTTAGATGATCCAGTATTTCCTTCTCTTTCAGCAGCTCTGTTGTTTCAGATTTCTGTTCCCCATCCAAAAGGGCACATTCCATATCCAACTAGGAATACAAAACATTTTTCAGAAGCAGTCCAGATTAAGAAGAAATCCTGATACACATTATTTTCTGGGGGAAGGGGAGTGAGTTGGTGATTATTCACAACAGAACTTTTTTCTTTAAAAAGGAGGAACAAAAAAAGGGAAAAAAAAAAAAAAAGAGAAAATCAGGAAAAAATAATTTTGAAAAAGTTTTATTGTCATAAAATGTAAGTTTAAAAGAGATAAATCTGAGAAAAAGTAAGACTGCCACACAAAACACTGAAAAATAAAGTCCAAACCAACTTTAGTTTGAAGATTCTTTTTTCCAACACTCTTTTCTATCTCTGCTCTGTGCCTCCTCCTGTTATGACACCACACCAACTCCCTGTGCCCAGGCTCTGTAGGAAACCTTCTGGAGCAGCTGTTTCTTTCCTGTTGCTGATAATTGGAGCAAGCTCAACCCAAATTCCTGGCCAGCTTAGTCTGCAACTGTGAGATTCCAGAAGTCAAGAGGGTGCCAACAGATCCTCGCCACTGTAAAGCCAAGGAGGTTTGAAAGGAAGTTGTCTCACTTCCTTTCTCTTTAAACAGTCAACAGGAGATACCACCATAAAACTCCCAAGTGACATAAGGTATTTAGATCACTTGAATGACCACTAAACAAGCAAGACTGTTCTAATTCCTCTTAGGATTATAATGGTTACGGCTGAGAAAGGCTAATCAGAGCATCACACCCAGTCCTCCAATCAAGGAAAAATAACTTTCAAAGTAGAAGACTGCCAGGTCCTTGATTCTGTGCTTAATCCTGGTGACAAAAAAACAGATATGAAGGGTACATACATCCACGAGTTCCCTGCGTACTTGCTGAACCCGTAAGTGGACATACCTAAGAAGCATGACATTTAAAACCAAAACATATTTCATACCTCTCTCGAGGATTCATCCATCTGATCATTCAAATCTTTGATCTTCTGCTCAAGTTCTTCCAAGTTATTCAGTATTGCTATGCGTTCCTCTTCCAGTCGACCAAGTTCCCGCCCTCTTTGCTCATCACTTGTACATTCTGGTATCTGCAGTTGCATGTTACAAGAAGTTCATTAGAAAAGGAGTTAAGTGCTGCCTTTTCACAGTCTCACAGTATCACCAAGGTTGGAAGAGACCTCACAGATCATCAAGTCCAACCCTTTACCACAGAGCTCAAGGCTAGACCATGGCACCAAGTGCCACGTCCAATCCTGCCTTGAACAGCTCCAGGGACGGCGACTCCACCACCTCCCTGGGCAGCCCATTCCAGTAGCCAATGACTCTCTCAGTGAAGAACTTTCTCATCACCTCAAGCCTAAACTTCCCCCGGCGCAGCCTGAGGCTGTGTCCTCTTGTTCTGGTGCTGGCCACCTGAGAGAAGAG
>WAAF01020468.1:16537-35569 GCA_013400475.1 Tricholaema leucomelas
ATGCCCTCATCCAGATCATCTATGAAGATGTTAAAGAGGATGGGGCCCAGCACTGATCCCTGAGGGACACCACTAGTGACAGCCACCAGCTGGATGTGACACCATTCACCACCACTCTCTGGGCTCGTCCCTCCATCCAGTTCCTAACCCAGCATAGAGTGTTACCATCCAAGCCATGGGCTGACAGCTTAGCCAGCAGTTTGCTGTGGGGAACAGTGTCCCTTTTCATACTGTGTTCATTTTAGACAAGATGGTTTTGAATCTGTTACATATTTCCTATCTACTATATTGCTATTTCTGTATTTAGAAGGTACACAAAAGAAATGAACATGATACTTCCAGGCACTGCAAGTAAAATGCTACACTTAGCAATAAATACTATTAATTCTACAGGAATTTATTCAATTAAATTAAAACCTTTGAGGCTTCTTTGTAGGATGTGCTATTTAGATTGCAAAAATCCAATTTTTGCCTTATAAAAATAACACAGAGAGCTGAAGATACTCTTAATGTAAGTTAAGCTGCTCATATAATACAAGCTAGGAGGTAGGTTAGGACATTTCCATACCCAGCCAGGAAGATGGGCAGGATCTATAAAATAAGGACAAAAGTTGGTTCTGTCTCCCCACTCAGCTCTGAGGAAGTAACACCCTTAATGCTACTCTTTTCATTGCCATTTACTTCTTGGCTAACAGTGCCAAGAATCAAGCATTATGAAGAAAATATCTGTAATCCTGCATCAGCAAAGATCAAAGAGCATTAAGTTTCAAATGTATTCTTCATGTTATTTGACCCCGGGGGCTTGCAATCCAATTACTCTGGTAAGGCTGCTCACTCATTGTCCCCAGCCAGAAGGAGAGGCAGGCAGCATGTGCATCTTCCTGTTAACCCCTGGACCACACAGCCTCACTCAGCAGAGGGTCAGCTTAGCTAGTGAAGGGCTGCTCTGAGAGCAGGTGTTCTATCCCAAATAGGTCTGATCTTGAGACTTTGAAACAATGAACTGTGCTTCACTGACACAGCTGCTTGTTACTGCTTTTCTCAGGGTTTAGCAGAACAACCTGTACATTGAATGAATGAACAGTATTCCTTGATTAGCAGTAGTAATCCCAGCAGGAAAGCCTCTTTTTATCAGATGTCCTGCTGGAATAATGCTTAAACCACATCTTGGATTTCAATTTCCTAACAAGGATTTAAAGTAGGACCTCTGAATTGCACAAAGGAAGCAACAAATGGTAAGGAAATACAAGACCACAGCAACTTCTAAGGGAAATGTCTTACTACCTTTTTCAACACAGAAAGACCAAGTAAAGCTGTAATAGCACATTTGGCCCAATGTAATTTCACACCAAAAGACTCTGCAGATTTCCAGAGAGATGCCCCTTCATAAGACAAAATGTTTTCCTATCAAATCACTTCTTCTATGTATACACACACGTTTCCAGTGATTACAAAAGTAAGTTCAGCAGAGGTTAAATAGAATTCATTTTAGGTATATAACCACACTGACACTCATACAATGTGCAAATAACAGTAAAAAGGAGAGACACAAAAGGATGTCAAAGGTATGATTTTTTTTAGAGAGAAACCTGCTTTTATGGATTTTCTTGTTCTTATTATGCTTCTGATTCTAACTCTTGAGTATAGTTATTTATCAGGCTGCCTGTCAGCAGGATTTGCAGCACTGCTGCTCTAACACACCAGAGCCTAGGCACTGACCCAAGAGGATGAAAGGCTCCTGCACCAGACTGCTGCCTCAGCTGAAGGAAGTTTTTAGGAAGGCTGTTGCTCATTTTTTAAAGGACAGTTTCCCTTCAGTAATGACCCCAGCAGCGTGAAGCACAGAGGAAAGAAGCTGCAGCTCAGAGATGGGTTAAAGGCAGAAGGCTGGCTGCCGCTGCATGCCCCAGGAGACGCAACAGCTGATCTGACAAGTGGCTCATGTCCAGCTCTGAGAGATGAGACAGGGCAGCATCTCTGGATCAGACAACTCCTTTTCAGCTGCTGTGCGACTGGTTTGCCTATGGGAAAAGCTCCTCTTATGGAAGACAGGAGTCTCAGGTTGGAACAAGACAACAAAGCATCCCTTCTCTTGTATGTCCCAGCATCGTGCTAAAGCAAGTTCCTGAAACCTTCCTTCCTTAAGTGGCTACAGTTGTTCAAGCAAATCCTTCTCCCTCAGAAAATCTTAACAGTCCTTCACTGTACAACTGTCTGAAAAAAAACACCTTCCAGTATCAATAGCTCCCAGAGAAAATTAATTCATTACTCAGTGGCAGCTAAGATGTGATCTGAGATTAATTCTCACCCCCAAACCACACTAACTGTGGACCCTGCTGTGACAGCCAACTCGTAGGGGACGGCTTCACGCAGTCAGTCCCGGATTGCATTTGTTCCTCCTACCTTTGGTGTGATGCTCAGGTAGGAGGACTCGTGGGCATCCTTCAGGAAGCCAGGCACAGCAAAGGGCAGAGGCCTGGTGCTGTCATCAAAGCGGTCCTCGACCCTTGGCCCTCGTGAGGAGAAGATGGTGGCAGTGCCACGGCTGTGGCTGCTCAGCTCGGAGAAATCCGAGTCGCTGGCCGATGACTTCAGATGGCCTCTGAACCTCGGCTCCAAATTCATTTGGGAGTCTTCAAACACTGAATCCTCATCAGAGAGCTGAAGTTTTTCGAGTTCTTTGTTAATTTTCTGAACATCAGCAACAGTTGTAGCTGCAGAGGGGTCACTGTCAGGTTTGGAGTATTCTGCACACAGATTGAGGATTGTCTCCAGCCGCTGCCACTCCTGGTTTAAAAAGAGGTAAGAGTCGTAAGTGTCTCATGTGAGCTAAAGCAGAGATGAAGTTTGATCAAGTTTGCTTTTTTTTAGGTTTTTTTTTTGGAGTGTATCACTGAAGCCCTCTGGTTCCATACATGTCTCCAGCATTCAGAGATAACAAACAGATACACATAAATAAATCACAGTGCAAAATTACGACTCAAAGTTAACGCCGAAGAACTTAAATCATTAAAAGTGCATTTCACAGACATAAACAGCTACTTAAATAAGACCTCCTTTTATTTATCTTTCAGATGTAGAAAATTTCAGTTCTGTTTATTCAGGCTGCTGTCACCATACTCCATTTCTAGGTACAGGTGTCCAGTGAGTTCACTCTATAATTCACGGTCACACTCACGCTATATTCCTGCTAAGCTGCAAAACATCACACACATTTTCCACCAACTCACTCATTCCTGACTTTCTTGGATTTTCTGGTTTATTGACTTTGATTCTTCGATTTAGGAGAGAATTAGTCCATATTTTGTGACAGTTTTAGGAGCGTAAACAGAAAAAACAAAGCACCACATCTAAAACACAAGAGAAGCACAGAAGCGGACAAAAACCATTATTTACAAACAAATCAGTATTAGAGTTAGCTCAATTCCATACTAACATTTTGTGCTAGTTTGAAGCTAGTTAGAATGTTTTGGTGAGAAGAATTAGATTACAGGCTGTGAAAGGAAAACAATGGTGATGTCTACTTCACTCAAAGGCTTGCTGAGATGTATAAGAATAAAAAGCAAAACATCGATAAGGGAGTCTGGCTTGGGACTGGAGAACTGGCTGAGCTGCAACTTACTCTCTAACCTCACCCTTCATTTTTGACTAATCCACTTTGCTTCCTAACCCTCCTGGCTGAACCTCCATTCTTCCCTGGGACTGGGGTAAGGTTGAGAGGGGTAGGGGGAAGGTGAAGGGGTGGTTGAGAGCCCCTCCTGGGGACTCAGGTTTCTGGGAGGGCTGTTGTGTTTCTGTATTACCTTTTTACCTTGCATATTTCTGTCTATCACTGTATATACTGTAAATATCTGCTTGTATATTGTGCCAGCTGTAAATATAAGCTTCATTCATATTTCCAGAGCTGGCTGAGTCTAGTCTGGGTGATTTTCTAAAGTGGAGGGGCAGGGAACACCCAAACCATCACACATTTCAAACTGAAGAATCTGCCAATTTGACCTAACACAATTCGAATGTCTACGAACATTTAACTTCCAAAGCACTTCCAGATCTCTATAACCATTTATAAAAAGCATCAGAAAGTTGCATTTATTTTATTGTCTGCACAAAATGTTGAAATTATTTGACCTTTTCATTTTAAAAAGACAACACTTTTAACACAATTTCATGCATCTTTTGCTAAGTAGAAAAACAGTGTAAATACAAAATAGCTTACCATAAGCCTACTGAAAATTCTGCTGGAAAAAAAGACCACTGTGAGAGTTCCATGCTTTGCATTAACACCTGCACTACCAATCTCATTTCTGAATTCTAGGACACTCTTCTTGGATTTAGTAGTATTTAAAAAGAAAGCAAAAACCCCCCAGCAACCACTACAGAGATATTCACTTGCCAAGAAATGTGTGCCAATATATTTGCAAAGAGGATTGGCAAAACAGCTATTTCTACAGCTCCACCATTCCCAGCAGTAAGTGAAAACAAAGACAAAGCATTCAGACAATGTATTGCCTGCCCTTTCCATGCAGCAAGCCACTGGAGTTTTATCAAAATTCAACACTGGTTTTCAAGCCCCCAGCTTTTTATGCAGATACCAAGAGAGTACCCAGCTCTAGGCACTACACGTGCACATCACCCATGGTTAACAGCTGTATTTCCGAGCTGGAGAACCCATCCAAACCCATCCATCTCCAAGCATCACCCAACCCAAATGGCATCATGAGACAGAACCTTTGCCTTTAGGTAACTTATCCCAGGTTCCCACTGCAGCTTTGCTCTGAAGCCTCCTGCCACAGTACTGGCAGAGATGAGCTACTGAGATACAGGGCCTGGGGCAGCTGCAGAGCAGCAACCACAAGGTTCTATTTTTCATGAAGCAGGTACATCAGATTCTTCAATCATCCTTTGACCCCCATGATCAACATAACTCCCCAAAGCCTCATTCCCTCCACTGCCAAACCCTAGGCCTCTTCCCTTACCCCTCCAGCGCCGCTGTTCTCCCCCTTGCTAAGCCTTTTGGCCATGCAACCCAGATCCGAGCAGTGACTCTGCTGTGATGGCTCCGCTCAGCCCTTTCCACCCGTAATGGTTACAGATGGGAAACATGGCATCAGGACATGCAGTCTCATCCTTCCCTGAAACAACAGGGCATATCAGGTTACTCCAGGCCAAGTCTCCATCCCTTCAATAATAATAGTAGGAAATGACACGTTTCAAAGCACAGCTGCTGCTTGTCCCTAGCCAGGTAAGGCGCTTTTACTGCAAACCTACCCTTTGCCAAACAGTCAGAAAAGAGAAGAAGACAAAAAAGATTCTGGATTCTGTTTTCCCCAGGTCTTAGATACTCAGGAAAGCTTAAAAAAAAAAATTGCAGGGAAACCTCTGCCAGCCTCCAAAACATTCCTGATGAGCTTTCAGACACATTACAGAAATACTGATATCTCTCACTTCTATTTTGACCTGCTTGAGGCTTACGGACAGGAAGCTCTGTGGTTATTTTATACGCTGTGTTCCCATCATTTCATTTCAGCCAACTCATCCCAGCTCCAGCACACCTGCATTTAACTGTTTCCAGTGCTTATTTCTGAGTCAAAGCTAGAAAATCATCCAATAAAAGTGCAAAGGCAGTAGTAGCACATGGAAAATCCACTCAATGATTTTAGAAGAAATACCATAGAAGTTACTTGTGATGCTGAACACAACAGAGGGAAAAAAAACCCAGAAAGGGTATGTCAAAAGAACAAAACTGATTTAGAATTCACTCTAGCTGGGAAGAGGTGTTGGAATCGAACCCTTTAAGCCTTTCGGTGTATTTCTCTGTGCTGGTTTGAGACTAATTGGAATATTCTAATCAGAGAAGTTAGATCATTGGTTGTTAAAAAAAAGATAAAGTCTATATCATTCATTGGTCTGCTAAAAAGGGATAAAAAGTCAAAGTGTAAATAATTTGTCCCTCTTTGCCTCAGAGCACTTACTCCTTTCACTTCTCCTTTGCCCTGCTCTACTATCTTCCAATAACAGGTAACCAAAACAAGCCTTGTTGGTTGTTTTGGTTTCTGTCTCGGAGAGAGACAGAGGGTGGCACTGAGCCTCTTCTGGGCTTCTTTTGTTTGTCTGGGAATTGTTTCTAATTTGTATATAATTGTAAATACTTGTAAATGTATTGTGTATATATGCTTGTAAATACAGCTTTATCTTACTTCCAAGCCGTCTGAGCTGGGCTGGTAAATTTCAGTTGGGTAGTGGTGGGGAAGCTCCTTAATCCATTGCATTCCCCATAAAATGTCCTTTCTAACAGACTAAAGCATCTCCATGTTTTCTGTGGATTTCTTACCTGCTACAAAAAGAGGTGCACAGGTCTTGTGCACTTTGTGCTCGAGCAGTTTCACTGCTCCTGTCTTTGACAAAGCTACACATTACCTATGGATGGCTGCAGCTGCTGAAGAAGGGTGGGATAAAGGAATAACAACACTCCTCTGTTAATAGAGGTGACATTAAGTGACATCCCTGGCACACTGTAATGAAAAATACTCCAAAACAGCAGGGAGAAAAACCTACTTTTTTAAAACAGCAATCCTTTCAGTGATGCCTGGATTTTTTCAACTGCTGCATGTCACTTAAATGAATTTTACAAACCTGTAAAGGTAATGCTGTATCTAGATAATCACAGCAAAAGTTGGTAAAGCAGCCTTGGTAAGCAGGAAGCTTTCTAGGTAAGTGCCATTAGCCATGGGGTAAGCTGATTTCATTAAAAATACATGAGCAGTCTACCCTTTGTGACCAGTGGTAATGAGACTTATGGTCCCTGCAGCCAGTCCCACTGCCTGCTGAAAAGACATTCTTCTTCTCAGCTACCAAAGAACAGCGTGTTTCCAATGCTGCTCTTCAAAACCCACAGAGGCAGGCGAACCACCAGCTTCACAGCAAAACCCTGGAGCAGCAGCTACTTGAAATGGATGGTGGGAAGGGGGGGGAGGAAGGAAGAGGCAATGAGACCAGGTAAGAGAGCAGCAGAAACTCTTCAAAATGACTTTCTTACAAATACATCCAGTACGTTGCAGACAAGAGGTAGGAGAAGGTTTTCTCTTTCCCTCCTACATTTCTAAGGAGCTGGTGAATTTGTATGTCAGGTACTGAGCAGCTAGGCTTTAGCCAGATCTGAGAGCAGCTGTTTCCTCCCTTCGCCCCAATCTACACCAGCTTCTCACTCCAGCCCAATTTACCTTCTCATTTTCAGTCTTTGTTTTGCTGTAGTTATTGTCTTGGCTATGAGACAGTATGGAACTCTGAAAACATGCTCATGTTTCGTGTCTGTCAGGGGCAATGTGCAAGCAGCTCTTCTGAGCAGAGGCACTCGCATGGAGAAACTGCAGAGAGATGGATGCAGGGGCCAGGCTGGCACACCTCCTTCTTACCTTCTGAGTACAGGCACAGAAGAAACAGACTGGGAAAAGCAGAAGAAACGAACAGCGTGGAGCAGAGCCAGCCTCTAGAGAGAAGCTGAGGAGACAGCTTTCTGCAGAATTACCTCCTACATCTGCAGGCACGTGTCCAGCTCATGAGGAAATGCAGTTGACTTCCAAAATAAGAACGTTATTCAGATTAGTGCCCTTTGCCCCTGCAGTGCCCACACAGGTGCTCCTTTGCAAATCACACTGAGGACAGGAGCCTGAAGCCCACGGCTGCAGTGCAGCACTCAGGCTCTGTAAATGAGAACAGGTCTCCTAAAATCTGTTTATTTATTTTCCTGGCCCGTTCTGTTGATCTGTGCAAAACATACAGCTGCAAAAGTTAAGCATGTGTAATCCACACTTTGCATTATTGAAGAGCCCAGAGAAATGTTTTGGAACACAATTAAAATGGAATATTCCTCAAAGTTTCCTGAGTTGTCAGTATTACTTCTGTTCAATGGGATTTTTCTTACCCTGTTATACAGCACTTGTTCTTATCCTGTTATACAGCACTTGTTCTTTTACCAAACTAAACTGAGGCTAAGTAGCTACCCTGTGACACTGTACTGCCAGATCCTAGCAATGGGAAAAATTATCTTGACCTAACCTTTGCCTACTTGGACAGACTTCCTGTAAGGGTTACCTCTTACTGTAGACCGTACCTTGAGTACTGTGTCCAGTTCTGGGCCCCCCAGTTTAAGAAGGACATTGAGATGCCTGAACACGTCCAGAGAAGGGCAATGAGGCTGGTGAGAGGCCTCGAGCACAGCCCTACGAGGAGAGGCTGAGGGAGCTGGGATTGTTTAGCCTGGAAAAGAGGAGGCTCAGGGGAGACCTTATTGCTGTCTACAACTACCTGAGGGGTGGTTGTAGCCAGAAGGAGGTTGCTCTCTACTCTCAGGCAGCCAGCACCAGAACAAGAGGACACAGCCTCAAGTTGTGGAGGGGAAATTTAGGCTTGAGGTGAGGAGAAAGTTCTTCACTGAGAGAGTCACTGGCTACTGGAATGGGCTGCCCAGGGAGGTGGTGGAGTCACCGTCCCTGGAGCTGTTCAAGGCAGGATTGGACGTGGCACTTGGTGCCATGGTCTAGCCTTGAGCTCTGTGGTAACAGGTTGGACTTGATGATCTGTGAGGTCTCTTCCAACCTTGGTAATACTGTGAGACTGTGATCTTGGCTACTTTGTGTTTAAAGGGTCTACAAAACGACACAGTACCAGCATAACTTTATACATATGTTTGAGGTTTTTCCAAGCTGTATGGGAGATTTACATAAATTCTGTTAACCACAATTTTACAGCAGCATCACCTTGAAAATTTCCAAAATACTTTAATCTCATTTCTCCATGAGCACCTTTTACTCAATTGCAATGCAGCGATGCAAAGCAGGCACAGGGATAGTCTACATTATTTGACACTTGCTGAATAATCTTAATGAGATTCAGTGGTTTTTTTTCTGATTGCATAGAAGTGGACTATGGGATAAGCTTCTTGAATTTTATTCCTGCTTGTGTGGGCTTTGATAATCTGTAAACTGAAACTTCTCCCAGCACAAACCCTGCATCGAGTAAACCCTTCATTACCAGTAGGAGGAGGGAGGTTATTCTTCCCCTGTACTCAACACTGCTCAGGCCACACCTTGAGTATTGTGTTCAGTTCTGGGCTTCTCAATTCAAGAGAGATGTTGAGGTGCTGGAACGTGTCCAGAGAAGGGCAACAAGGCTGGTGAAGGGCCTGGAACACAAACCCTATGAGGAGAGGCTGAGGGAGCTGGGGGTGTTTAGNGTTTACAGATCTGCTCAGGCAGACGGACCAAGGAAGGGCTCAAGCACTGTCATTTTTAGGTAGCTAGCGCCACCTAGAGGAAACACGTTGTACTGCCTTACATCCCGCAGCATCAAAAAACCCAGTTCGGTGCTATTCAAATGAACAAGTCTCAAACGAAACAGATGGCCTTAATATCTATCTGACTATGCTGTCTAACCGTCTGTGCTGTTCCAACCCCCACCCCCCCGCATGGGCTGAAGGGAAAGACTGCCTCTCAGTTCCAGCAAACATCACAGTTGGGCTGTTACCTCAGGCAGGAAACAAAGAGTGAGATTTCCCTTTAGAAACGTAACTTTAAAAATTCAGCATCTAACTGAATCTCATCGAATATTCTCAGATGACAGTGATCCTCTTCCCTTGTTTAAAGGGCTCCTGTGCTTAACTTCAGCAATGGCTATGTCTGATTTCCACTCCTGCAAAGCTTGTACAAACATTCCTACGCCAAGAAGCAGTGTCCGGTCAGCTGGGCTGGAGAGGAAGCAGAGCAGATTGTGACTAGCAGAACAGAAGCAGCACCAGTCTTCACCTAGCTAGGGTAAACCCAGCCATAAAAAGGCAAGTCAAAAGAGAAGGAGAAACACTAAATCCTACAGGAGTGCAAAAAGAGAAGGAGAAACACTAAATCCTACAGGAGTGCATGCAAGTCTTTTCCATTGGATGCATGAGAACAAAATAAAGTTCAGGCAATTAAATCATTCAGAAAAAAACCCCATCATCCCAAAACCCTTACAGTGTTTATTTTAATTATTTGGACCTTATTTTTTTTTCTCCTGTGGAGTTTTTGGTTGTTTGTGAGGGTTTTTTTTTGGTTTAATTCTCTGATTATTTCTTTGGGCAATGGTAGCAGATCATTTGGTTTCATATGCAGGCAACAGCAGCAGCTCAAACTGCAAACTTCCAGAGGAGCTTGTATCACTTGAAAAGCAGACTAAGCACAAGTAAAACTCATGGAATCATTTATATGGTTAAAAAAAAGAAAGTAAATAGAAGAGGCTAAGGGCAGATACCAGGCCAGCTTACAACATCTGCATATATTTTACTGTTAAAAGAGTATCTGTACGTGAGCAGCAGCTACCAAACACAACACCCTAAAAACACCCTGTGCCACCAGGATAGCTATAGAAGTGCTGGTGCTAACAAACACACTCTCCACTTCCTATTGGGACAAGAGAGCAGCCTAATCATAGAATGGTTTAGGTTGGAAGGGACCTCAAGGATCATCCAGCTCCAACCCCCTGCCATAGGCAGGGACACCTCCCACTAGAGCAGGTTGCTCAAGGCCTCATCCAGCCTGGCTTTAAATGCCTCCAGGGAGGAAGCATCCACAACCTCCCTGGGCAACCTGTGCCAGTGTCTCACCACTCTCACTGTAAAGAACTTCCTCCTAACATCCAGTCTAAATCTCCCCTCTTCCAGTTTAAACCCATTCCCCCTCGTCCTGACATTACTAGACCTTGAATCCTCTGAAGAGGAGCATTAAGTTTCTGATGAAGTTCTCCAAGTAGTCCTGCAGTCTTTTTCTGACTACCTTACTTCAAACACACAGCATGGATGAATTTGACCCTTGTGCATAAGGCAGTTTACTACATGTAAAATTAATATCTCAGATTTGATACTCAGCAAATACAACCTGGCCCATCTAATGACCCTACCGTGACTCCCATATGAACAACAAAATCAGTGCAATAGGAATGCACCTTAGTAGGACCAGGGACTGCTGTAGCCATTGAGAAAACATTTTAAAGAAATACTAAACATCCTTTCAGAGACAGTTTCAATAAGCAGCTGTTTCAACCATCTCTGTGTGTTCTGAAGCCTTTTTTTGTTTCCTACTCAGAGGTTGCTTCAGTAACACATAAATTACATTTTACTACCAAGTTTAATCTGCACTGCTGGATCCCTGCAGGGCAATTTGTGGGTTTTATGTACAGCAGACATTTTAACCAAGCCCACAGGATGACTGAACACAATTTACATGGGTTCCAACATTTATTTGAGCTGGCTGAATGGTACTGCCTGAGCTGTTAGAGCAGCAAGCTACTTCAGCCTTAGCTTCAAGGACTGAGATAATAAACCAAACACCTGAAGAAGTGTGCTCGTTTGAAGCTAGCTAGAATGTTTTGGTGAGAAGAACTAGATTACAGACTGTGAAAGGGAAACAATGGTGATGTCTACTTCACTCATAGGCTTGTTGAGAGGTATAAGAGCAAGAATCCAAACACAGATAAGGTAGTCCCTCTCTGTCTGGGCTGTGGGCTGCATTTTTCTCTCTCTAACGTAACTTGATTAATCCACCTGCTTCCTAACCCCCCCGGCCGACCCTCCATTCTTCCTTGGGCACAAGGCAATGTCTGGGGTAAGGTAGGGAGGGGTGGGAAAAGGTGGAAGGGAGGTTGGGAGCCCCTCCTGGGGACTCAGGTTTCTGGGAGTACTGTTATGTGTCTGTATTACCTTTTTACCTTGTCTATTTCTGTCTATAACTGTATATACTGTAAATATCTGCTTGTAAATTGTGCCAGCTGTAAATATAAGCTTCATTCATATTTCCAGAGCCGGCTGAGTCTAGTCTGGGTGATTTCTAAAGTGTGGGGTGGGGTAACATCCAAACCATCACAAGAAGACAACACTTGAACTGAAAACCATGGCAGCTTATGCTTTGTTGTACCCTCCTGATGGCTAGGTCTGGGATGGACATTTTGTAAGCCCTAACTGGCATGAAAAACGAAAGAGGAAAAATTACCAGCCGTTCCATCTCTTGCTCCCGAAGCCGCTCCTCCCTCTGTCTCCTGTGGTAGTCCATGAGGTCTTCTCTTCCTGAAATGGAGCTAATGCTGCTCTTCCGCTCCCGCATGGATGTCTGCAGGGAGTTTGGTGTCTGCCTGTAACTTTCCAGATCCGGGTCGTCAAGTTCCACAGAACTGACGGAAAGGTTTCTTCGGGCAGAGAATGACCTGTCAAAATCCACTGGGGAGAAAGAACTGCTGGGACTTGTTCCTGAGAGTCCAGATCTATCAAAATCATCGGACAGATATGGGGGAGAAGGTGCTAAAAGCATTTTTTTAGCTACCCGAGGGCTTGCAGGAACACTAAGGGTTGAGCTAACATAGGGATTATTCCCAGAGACAGAGTTTGTGTGTGGTGGAACCCCTGAGCTGCAAGAAGAAAAATTCAGGTAATTATCAGCATCTACAGCATTCTGAGGTAGATCTTTTTCTCCAAGTTTTTTTCTTTTAGTATTACTCAGAGAGCTTCTGGGGGGCAAACTTAATGGCATCAGCTGGCTTTCTGTTGGTCTGTAAAGTCTGGGTAGGGAGCGACTGTACATTCCCATATGGCTTAGAGATCCACCGGAGTATTTCCTAGGCCGGGAACTCAGAGTCTCCATCATCACATCCTTGTGTTTAGCAGGCTTTGTGTGAGGAGCCAGGCTGTCTTCCACATTCATCCTCCTGCCTTGCTTTGGGCTGGAAGGCATGCTGGCTGCCCCTGAATTGCTAGCAGGTGAAAGCATCAGCTCATTCCCTGAGCTCCCATTCCACATGGTCAGCAGAGAGCCTGAGATTTTCTTTGTCTCCAGCATCCCTGGGAAGTAGACATTGTCATATGACTTGTTTTTCTGACTGTACTTTGAGTAGTGGAACTTATCCATGTGTCCAAGGGATTTTTCATTTTCTCTGCTGGCATGAATATCAAAGTCTGTCCTTCCTAAATTGTACCCACTGAGGGATGGAGATGTGCCTGACAGAGAACCCAAATGCTTCCCAGAGATGCTTTTGTCTGGAAGATAAGGGCTTTCACAGGGAAACTGCTTACTTCCTTGAATTTTGCTAATAGAATGGATGCTTTTAACACTGGAGGAGGAATTGGGTTTAACTGGCATCGGTTGTGAAAGGGTTAAATATGAGCCAGCGTAGTCCCCATTTGTTTTAAATTTGAGACTTGATGAATATTTCTTCGTGCTGAGGTTTTCCATAATATCCTGGAGACCGTTTTCAAGGGAATTTGCCACAGAACCTTTTCCCAGACCAGCATTTTGTAATTCCATCTGGTTTTGTGTGTGGCTGTACTCTGCCATAATCTTACTGGAATCTGTAAGGAAGAGAAAACGAGGAAAATAAAGCTTTCCAGCAAGTAGCCTCTTGTATGTATATACCCCCACCATGCCTTAAAAAGACCCTTTTGATAACAATTACTGTGCTTATAACATCTCAGATCGTTAGGCAAAGGAAGGGACACGCAACTTGCCACCACTGTTTTTGCAAAAGGTGGGAGACTAAGAAAGAAAGAGTTGAGGGACATCACCAAACTCATTGTTGTTGCTACAAACCAGCAACAGAGTTGGAAAGAGGCTACTCTCCTTTCTTAGATGTCCTATCAACTGCAGCAGCCTGGAGATCAGCCTCCACAATCCTGAGCCTCTTGAGATGTCCATGAAGGAAGCATCGCTGTCCTGATGTTTCACATCTGAGGACGTGAGGTGCAAAGACAGAAGACATAAAGCAGACAGCAGAGGAAAAAACTGAACACAAGTCTCTCAGAGCTCAGGAGAGAAACAGCTTCAAATTGTGCCAGGGAAGTATTAGGTTGGATATCAGGAAAATTTGCTTGCAGAAAGTGTGGTCAGGCATTGGTATAGGCTGCCCAGGGAGGTGGTGGAGTCATCGTCCCTGGAGGTGTTCAAGAAGCATGTGGACATGGCACTTTGGGACATGGTTTCATGGCCATGGTGGTGTTAGGTGGATGGCTGGACTCAGTGATCTTACAGGGCTTTTCCAACCAAAATTATTCTGTAACTCTACAATGCTGCTGTGCACCACCTCCTCTGGTGCATCGGAGCCCAAATGAGCTCAGTTTCAAGTTTGTCACCTTTTTGTTTACTCTGTGGATTGTTCTGCAAAGCTTCATTGAAAAATACAAAACCCAGGCTTATTTCTCAGGTTGTTTCAGCTCAGTGCTCTTAAAATATAAAGCTGCAACTGCATCTGCAAAGAGCACTTCAGTTAACAGATAGCCTTAATGAAGTATAGTGCTGGGCTCCATGTCTTTATTCAAAAAAGCAAAAGAAACACATAACCATTGAAAATACTGTCAGGGATTTAGCTTCCAGGTTCTAATGCTTACTCAGAACTGTAATTTGTCATCTGAAAGAGGACATTGACCAAAAAAGCCATTGCTGTCGTGGATGTGTCAAACTCCAGCCTAGACTTCTAAGCACCACTTTGCCAAAAGCAAAGAGAGGAATTCAGCTCCTGCCAGTGTCAGTCAGAGGACCCCCAGCAGGCTTGCACTTCCAGACCTCAGCTGATGTAGAAATGGCACCATTAAGATGTACAGCAGCTCCCTGGGTGTGCTAGGCTGTGCTTTGAGCTAATAAAACACTCTCAGTGTCAGTTCCTGCAGCGCCAGCCAGTGCTCCTTCAGAAAACGAGGCTCAAATGTGGGATTTACGCTTGGCTCAGTAACGCTTCACCAGCAACTCCAGTCAGCTTGTGAGAAAGCCAACCTCAGCTTCTCAGGCAGCCTCAGCAGGAAAATCTAACTTCCAAATGTGTCAAGTGCCTTTAAAAATCCTCAAAGGCAATATATTCTAATCCTCTTCCAAGTACCACTTCAGATAATTACATGAACCTAGATGCAACATTCGGATTCCCACCTCCCCACCAGAGCTGATATGACCCAGTTTCACTGAGCATCACTCGGTTCAGATATCCAGTGAAAGGTGGCAATGATTCCTCCAGCGGGTACTGTTTCTGGGACTTTCCTTCATTACTGCCCAGGGCATTGTTCAATAAACCTCTGCTGCACAGGCTGCACAAACTGTGGGTGAGCCTAAGCATTTCACGACACACTCTCCTCAGTTCTTAAGGCACAAACTGTTAACTTCAAGAAGAAAGGCAACCCTCGTTGAACAGGCCAAAAATAAAAAGGAGTTAGTGTTACTGGGGACAGAGAGGGAGCAGGACACATGATAGATGAAAAAAACAAAATGAAATCTTCTTGAGCACAATGGCCCTAGCTAAGCATGTGTTAATTCTGTCAGTGCCCCCAAATATTATCTTACAGCTTCAAAACTAAGCCTCAGGTTTACTTCTACACAGAATTTACTATTTTTATGCTTATGGTGAACTGCATTTGCTGTAATTTTAACATGCTGCCTTTGAATCAGTAAGTTTACAGAGCTCTCCCCATCAGACCATCACTGCTGTGAGCAGTGAATCTACTGCTTATTATATTTTGACATGTTACTTGGCATTTTAAAGCCATCTTTCACAATTTTTGATTGACTGCTATGGTGGAGTTCAAATGAACAACAGGAGGAACATGGAATCGAGTGCACCATCAGCAAGTTTGCAGATGACACCAAGCTGAGTGGTGCTGTCGATATGCCAGAGGGACAGGATGTCATCCAGATGGACCTGGGCAAGCTGGAGAGGTGGGCCCAGGTGAACCTCATGAGAGTCAACAAGAGCAAGTGCAGGGTTCTGCATCTGGGCCAGAACAATCCTCACTATCGGGGGGATATCCTCACTAGGCTGAGGGATGAGGTGATAGAAAGCAGTCCTGTGGAAAAGGACTTGGGAGTGCTGATGGAAGAGAAGCTGGACATGAGCAGGCAGCGTGTGCTTGCAGCCCAGAAGGCAAATCGCATCCTGAGCTGCAGCAGCAAAAGTGAGGCCAACAGATCCAGAGAGGTGATTCTGCCACTTTGCTCTGGTGAGATCTCACCTGGAGTGCTGTGTCCAGGCCTGGAGCCATCAATATAGAAAGGACACAGATCTGATGGAGCAGGTCCAGAGGAAGGTCACAAAAATTATCAGTGTGTTGGAGCACCTCTGTTACGAGGACAGGCTGAGGGAGCTGGAGTTGTCAGAACAGAGAAGAGGAGGCTCTGGGGAGATCTAATAGCAGCCTTCCACTACCTGAAGGGGGCCTACAAGAAGGATGAAGGGAGACTGTTTGCAAAGACCTGTGGTGATATGACAAGGGGCAATGGTTTTAAATTACAGAAGAGCAGATTTAGATTGGATGTTAGGAACAGGTTCTTTACTACGAGGGTGGTGGAACAATGGAATGGGTTGACCAGGGAAGTGGCTGGGGCCCCATCCCTGGAGATATTCAAAGTTAGGCTTGATAGGGCTCTGGGAAACCTGGTCTAGTTGAGGATGTCTCTGCTGACTGCAGGGAGGGTTGGACTAGATGACCTTTTTGAGGTCCCTCCAGCCCAGAGGAATCTATGATTCTATGATTACCCACAAAATTCAACAGAACTCTTGTTGGGACAAGCTAAGATCTTCTGGAAAGGAGCAAGCATTCATCATATTAATGATCTTAGAAGGAAGAAAAGGATGTAAAAGTTATTTAAGAGCACAGACATAAAGTACAATGTCTATGCCTTGTATACTTAGCTTGTGAAATGGATCCTAATTTATGACCTTGTCTATTTTCTCCTTCCCTCTTCTAAATCTGTCTTTAAAATTGAAAGCTTATCTCATATCAAAATTGTACTGTCCAAATCAGAACCTGAATACAGCTGAAGTTCAGATGTTTTGCATAAAATCCACTGTTTCCTATATAAATAGCTTAGCAGACACATTAATGAGACATTAATAATTGTTTATTACTCCCTTGTAACACCAGTGGGGCACATTTAATCCTACAAAGACTGGGTGCTTTTGCCAAAGAACAAGTTAGGTCATGGAAACTTTCAGGCCTGCTCACCACAGTAATGAAGGGTTCATTGTACTTGAATTCCAAACAAGTACAACAAGAAAAGGTTGTGATACCATCCTGTAGTCACAGGATCACAGAACTGTTTCTGTTGTAAAAACCCTTAAGATCATCCAGTCCAACCGTGACCTAACTCTATGAAGTCTGATGCTAAACCACATCCATCAGCTCCACATCTAGAAATCTTTAAATCTTGCCTAGGTGCAAATGGCTTCACCACTTCCAGATTTTATGCCACCAAGGTATAAACACTTCCATGGACAAAGTTATTGGCTTGAAGCCAGTTGCATGGATTCAAGCAACAGCTGTAACAGCAAACAGATCTTCTTCAGGGAACAGGTACACCTGAGTTCCTTTTCCTGAGCATTTTGCTTTGATTTATGAAAGAATCATGCAGTTCTGGGCCCCCCAGTTTAAGAAGGGACATTGAGATGCTTGAGCGTGTCCAGAGAAGGGCAACGAGGCTGGGGAGAGGCCTCGAGCACAGCCCTACGAGGAGAGGCTGAGGGAGCTGGGATTGTTTAGCCTGGAGAAGAGAAGGCTCAGAGGTGACCTTATTGCTGTCTACAACTACCTGAGGGGTGGTTGTAGCCAGGGGGAGGTTGCTCTCTTCTCTCAGGCAGCCAGCACCAGAACGAGAGGACACAGCCTCAAGCTGCACCAGGGGAAATTTAGGCTTGAGGTGAGGAGAAAGTTCTTCACTGAGAGAGTCATTGGCTACTGGAATGGGCTGCCCAGGGAGGTGGTGGAGTCGCCGTCCCTGGAGCTGTTCAAGGCAGGATTGGACGTGGCACTTGGTGCCATGGTCTAGCCTTGAGCTCTGTGGTGAAGGGTTGGACTTGATGATCTGTGAGGTCTCTTCCAACCTTGGTGATACTGTGAGACTGTGACTGTGATTTTTGGTCCCAGCAGCATTGCACTCACAGTCACACAGTTAAATCCCAACTGGACAGTAGCACATCTACAGCTAGACTATAACTGAGCAGAGCTTGTCTATTTTGCTTATTTTTAGGGTCATATTTGGGAAGAAAGATGTGTTACACATCCACGCTGAGGCCTGCCTTGAGTACAGCTGTAGAGACTGAGGCTGGGACTGAAGGTGGTGTGCCCTGTGCATGCATCTCATCCCCACTGCACTGCACATAGCTCATCTGCTTAGCAAGGCATCTGCTGCCTGCAGCTAGACAGAAGGAAATGCTTACATTTTTAAATTCTCTTTTCCCCCCTGCCCCCCTCTTCACTACTTTTCTTCCTTTTCTACATTGTTTAGCTGGGGGGGTCACTGATATCTGTTCCATCCAGGCATGAAGCTGATGGGGGGAGGGCTGGATGTCTGCAGAGTATCCAGCTGTGGCCTTATTTTAGCTGGTAAATGGAGCTAGACATGGAATAAGAATAGAGCACTGATCTTATCCATGTGTCAGGGGGGCTTAAAGGACCAAAAGCAATAATAAATTCTGAAAGATCTCAGTACATTTAAAAAAAATTAAAATTATGGATTACCTGATCCAACATTCTGAAAGGAAAGGTTACTTCTGTTTGGCATCATACTCATCTTCTACAGGATGGTTAAAACAACACTAACTCGAGTGAGCCACATAAACTTTGACCTGCAAATCAAGTAAAGAAAAAAAATGTGTTAAGAAGTGTACTCTGAGAACATTCTTCAAGCGCATAGTGTAGACCAAAATTGGCTTTTCTTAATGTGAAATTTCCAAAACCAACTGAAAACTAAAAGATATTTGGAAAGGGTGCTGCATGTTTAGTGTGAAAACTGAAAAAAACCCCAAATCTGCAGTTGCTCTATCAGTTTAAAAGTTCACAGGATTGGACAATCAGGTATTACTATTACTGATGTTGTCTACCTGGACCTGAGTAAGGCATTTGACTCTGTCCCACATGACATCCTGGTCACCAAACTGGAAAAGCACAGACTGGATGGGTGGAGCACTCACTGGATAAGGAATTGGCTGGATGGTGGCATGCAGAGAGTGGTGATCAATGGCACAATGTCCACCTGGCGACCGGTG
>WAAF01020468.1:36081-55703 GCA_013400475.1 Tricholaema leucomelas
GGCACAGGTTGCCCAGGGAGGTTGTGGATGCTTCCTCCCTGGAGGTGTTTAAAGCCAGGCTGGATGAGGCCTTGAGCAACCTGCTCTAGTGGGAGGTGTCCCTGCCTATGGCAGGGGGTTGGAGCTGGATGATCCTTGAGGTCCCTTCCAACCTAAACCATTCTATGAGTCTATCTACAATTCTGGCTGTGTGCAGGCAGTTGCTAGCCACAGATCCTGAGTTTTGTCTGCGATTCTCTTCCTTAAGAGATCATTAGCAAGATTGGCCCTTTCTGTTGAAAACAGTATTTTTGAAAGCCCATAGGCAAATCTCAGCCCTCACAACACCAGCAGCCTGCAATCACAGAGAAACCTATGAAAATAACAGGTATGTGACCCCAAACACAGTAAAATGTTTTGGCATGCAATGATTTCTGAGGTTCCAAAGGAGCCAGACTAGGAATGCAAAGAGATTCTTTAAAGTTTACTTAAAAGAAAAAAAACAACCATCTTGATATGGCTACAAGAGAGACTTGGCTTGAAAGAAATCCCAAAATTCAATCCCAGCCACTAAAAACTGAAATCTAAATCTAAGCAGAAGATCCCCAGTGAGTTGCTCTATTAAAAGACTCACTCTTTTTATACACACATCTGCTTTTAAAAGGTTGAAGAGGAAAAAAAAAAGCTTTTAAACAAAATTTGCATCAAGTGACAAAATTAATGGTGACCATCTGCAGGTCCTCTGGGCTTTAACTGGGAACAAGCAAATAGAAAGGCAGCAGCAAAACAAGTGAAGAATGGAGACAGATGTCTGGGGCTGTCTAGAGACCAGCCACCTATTTAATTAACTGCAGTCATCGTGACCACAGCGCTTCAGGTCTCTGCTGCGCAGTCGTCTCATGCCATGCTTTTGCACATCATTCTCCAGGGAGGCCAGCCCTAGGAGAAGAGAGCTAGCTTGCTAATCCCTGCAGAGGGAGGCTCTTTCACCATCACCCCCGGCTTCTACTTCACCTGCTTCCCCAAGGTGTTCTCCCATGAGGGGCCAGACTCTGCCCCTCTTCCCACCCCTCAAATCCCCTACACTAACATCACCTGGCAATGCTTTCTCTTCCTCTGCAGTGGTCTTTCCTCACTCCTAAGAAGAGACTTTCCAATGCATTGGGCACCTCTCCCCTCCTCGCAGTGAGAGGTGGGCTTCACCCTGACAGTATCCTCCAACAGCACACAAGCTACCGTTCCCTGATAGTAACACTGCTCTCCAAGGAGCCAGGGTAAGGAAGGAGATCTCCAGAGCACTGTGCCTCCTGTGGGGGACTCCATCACCACATTTGCACTCTCCAGCACCACAGGACTGAAGTTCTCCAGAGCAGGTGGTGGGAAACAGCTTGACAGAAGATAGCTTTTCAACCCAAGTTTCATGCTCAACAGGTTATTCTGCCGACATGAAATTCTACCATCCTTTTCACCACACTGGGTTTTCCACCCCATGGAGATACTCCTTCCCTAATTCCTTACAACTTGCCTTGAATCCTCCAGACCCAAAAATCTCTGTAGCACCCAGGCACCTCCCTTATCAGGAGTGGGGCTACAAGGTGTAGACCCCTAGGCAGGGCTGCAGCCAACAGACTGCTGAACCCAGCAAGAGTTAACAGTGGCTTTCCCATCTGTCCAGCTGCCTCTCTGCCTTCTGCCTGCCTATGAAATGTGAAGGACTCTGACAGAAATCCTGCTAAAACTGTGGTTACATTACCATCTTGGCTAGTGTAATCTCCATCAAAAACAACTCTGTTTCAAGGCCAGAGCTCCACAGAAAAGAAACAAAAATGTCACTTTGCAGGACATATTTGACCTGTCACAGAAGACTAGTGACTCTCAGTATTCCACACTGTTCTGTAGCAGGACATACTCAACCTGTCACAGAAGAATAGTGACTCTCAGTATTCCACACTGTTCTGTAGCAGGACATACTCAACACTCAACCTGTCACAGAAGAATAGTGACTCTCAGTATTCCACACTGTTCTGTAGCAGGACATACTCAACCTGTCACAGAAGAATAGTGACTCTCAGTATCCCACACTGTTCTGTAACAAAAGCATAATAACTGTTCTGTAACACAAGCATAATAACCTCATTGAACAGGAAACGAAAATGTGAACAACTTGGAATTAAAAGACAGAAGAAAAGGTTACTTTAAAAGAAAGAGAAAAGCATAATTGGATTTCCTGTGTCTCAAACATTGCTGCTTTATGGTTAAAATCATTGGTATGATCATTTTGATATGATCATTTTGGTATGATCACCAAAACCCCCCATCCTTTCCATCTTATAAGATGATGGCATCAATCAATATAACAAGCATTTCACCAGAGAGCACCTAGAGAAGGGAGGGCTTCTATGTAGCTGAAAATTCAGTCTTAAATTCAGTGGATTTGCTAACAGCTGAATGTGTCTTTTTCAAGGTTAAATATTTATATGGTTTCAGTTCAGGTTTGAGAACTTACTACACATCTCTTTTCTCACAGGATGGAAGACTGAAGAACTTGTCACCTAGCAATAACTGGATTTTGTAGAGGAAAAAGCTTTCCAAGACTCTCCTCTGTGTGCATAAACAAGAAACAAGCAATGAATTAATGAGCTAAACAAATGAACAGCTCAAAATCCACAGTTTATCTGGTTTCACCACATGATATTCTGTCAGATGAGGGATATGCAGGGCCACAGAGTTAGCAAGGCTGACTCTTGTTACAGAGCAGACGAGCACTCTGCTTTGTCTGGAAGAAATCAAAATGATTTCATCCGGGATTTAGAAAGTCATCTGAAGTGAATGTATACAGCATTACCACTCATGCTTCATCTCCACAGTGCCCAGGCCAAATTAAGTTTTGTTTCACTAACAACCAGAAGAAACAGTGATTCACGGCTCAAGCAGGCGGAGAGTCAAACAAAGGATTCCAAAAGTAAGATACAGTAACACAGGGTGGCTTTATAGTAAAAACTCACGTCCCTTGGTGTAGAATAGAACAGAATCAACCAAGTTGGAAGAGACCTCCAAGATCATCCAGTCCAACCTAGCACCCAGCCCTATCCAGTCAACTAGACCATGGCACTAAGTGCCTCATCCAGGCTTTTCTTGAGCACCTCCAGGGACGGTGACTCCACCACCTCCCTGGGCAGCCCATTCCAATGCCAATCACTCTCTCTGGCAACAACTTCCTCCTAACATCCAGCCTATACTTCCCCCAGCACAACTTGAGGCTGTGTCCCCTTGTCCTGTTGCTGGTTGCCTGGGAGAAGAGACCAACCCCCACCTGGCTACAACCTCCCTGCAGGTAGTTGTAGACAGCAATGAGGTCTGCCCTGAGCCTCCTCTTCTCCAGGCTAAACAACCCCAGCTCCCTCAGCCTCTCCTCATAGGGTTTGTGTCCCAGGCCCCTCACCAGCTTTGTTGCCCTTCTCTGGACACACTCCAGCACCTCAACATCTCTCTTGAATTGAGGAGCCCAGAACTGGACACAGCACTCAAGGTGTGGCCTGACCAGTGCTGAGTACAGGGGCAGAATAACCTCCCTTGTCCTACTGGCCACACTGTTCCTGATACAGGCCAGGATGCCATTGGCTCTCTTGGCCACCTGGGCACACTGCTGGCTCATCTTCAGCCTACTATCCACCAGTACCCTCAGGTCCCTTTCTTCCTGGCTGCTCTCTAGCCACTCTAGGGTTGCAGCTCATCCAAGCTACAAGGTACAGCTCTATCCAGCATTATCTGTGGGTTTAGTGCCATCTCAGAACGCAGTTACTTGCCCCTACCTTTACTGCAAGCCTGGTAAGCATCTCCCGTTAGCACCTACTTTGCTCTGACGTTTCCAGCCCAGTGGGTTGCAATGCCCCAGACCCTGCTAAAGTGCTCCTGAAAATAAACAGTCAGTGTTAAATAGAGGTCTCTGGCCATCTCTTTTTAAAGATTTTTCTGCTCTTCATTGTTTCTTCATTTTCAGTGGTTCCTGGAAGCTCCCATCCAGTCTCTCCTGTCTCTGACACTTCTCTCCAGAAACTCCTACAGCAGTGTATGGCTACCCACTGCCAACAGATGAAACCTCACATGATGGAGAGTAAGGACAAAAACCCATCATTACCACCATTATTAGAGTTTAACTTTGTCTGAAACAAAAAAAGTTGTCCCAGTATTAAGGTCTCTTTCTGCTGTTGCAATAAAACACACACTGTTTGGGGAACGAGAGAGCCCTACATTTTAACACCCCAAACAAAATTCAGTGAACGAGTGCTGGTGACTTCTGTGCCTGGAGATTGAACTTTCCCACGGCACTGCACACCTACGTGCATAAATGGGCTGCTCCACCACCAAACCGATTTACCTTTTCCTGCATCATCTGAGGACAATGTACTTGCTTCTGATTAAATCAAGCCCATTATTTCCACCTGAGTTACTCTGATTATTTACAAACAAAAGTCTTGATAGGCTTAAACTGATGGGAAAGTAAAACTTCCTGAGATCTAGAGCTTACCTACAAAACCACTTAAATGACAAAATCATTTTCCCCCAAATACTTAAAGCCTGCTGTCCAACTGGAACAATATATTCACAGAAAGGCATCTGCATAATTTGGTGGAGATTCTGTGCCCATAAATTAGTGTCCTTAAGAGAAAACAGACATGTCTGCCAAAAACTGGGCAAGGCTGTTAGCTAAAGGTCACCTTAAACATCCTGCATTTCCTCCTCCTCTTCCCCAGTAACACAACATATTGGACCCTAAGCTGCAGCTCATTTCCTGCCAGCTTAGCCCAGAATGTGCCCAGTCCTTGGCTTTTCACCACACAGGTCCTGCAACACAGTAATCCCTGCAGTACATGTGAGCAGAGGGTCCGACTAGGTGTTTTAGTTCCCAGAGCTCACAACTTGGCACGTTCACCAACATGAAATCAACCAAAAATCAAATAGCCATGAACCAGTCACTCCCTTGTAACCCTGCAGGTTTCCGATGTGGAAAAGGGAGTGGCAGAGGAAGTCTCTCTCAGGGCTTTTTCCTCTGAGAAATCACCGTGTTAGATATTAAGAGAAGAGGCAGAACAGGGGCAGTGCGAATACAGGAACAGAAAATACCCTGACTAGCTTTATGCCCCTCATAAGCCACATTCATTTTACTGGAATAACTACCCCAGCCACTCCAAAAATAGTACCAAAAGACAGCATTTTAAAGTATTCTGCCCAATTGCATAAGCACAACTCTCTCCATGATGAAGGGCTGATGTTGTAGGTATTGTCAAATGAATTTCCAGTAGATGGAAACCATGTAATCATTTTAATCAGGCCATGACAAATGACAACTTTAAATGCACATCAGAAATGAAACCATTCATTATCATGTAAATACTAGCATTTGGTCACTACAAATGGAGATTCAAACCAAAACCATCGACGTAAGACACATCAACTGCTGAGTGGGTCCAAATAAAACCAGCAGTGAAAACGTCAAAGATTTCTTTTTAGCTGCTACTCTTATCTGGAACTAAAACGGTTAAAGGACACTTTTCCATGGATCTAACCTCAGTCTCAGGGATTCGGTAGAATGAGCAATTAGATCACCTACTCAAATTGCACATTTTCGTACACATCGCTGCTACGCTTTAGATGCAGTCACACAAACCACATCGCACAAACCACTGTTTCATCTGGACTGGTTGACTGAGATCAGTTGAGGTGAGAAGGAGAGTTAATTCATTTTTGCCAGAATGAAAGCCATCCACAGAAGAAATTTCTGCTAAAACAATGGACTCCTTTCTTCAGGCATTAAAAACAGGGCTAGCGGAGAACAAGCCAACTTCAAGTCATGCTCCTTTCTCCTGTCTTGGTATCTTTATGGTAGTTAAGCTTTAAGAGTGAGTTATCTGGCCCAGTGACTGATTCATTCCACACCAGTAATGACCAGCTGCCTGGTGTTATTCTGACACTATTTAATTTACTCCTCTCCTACTAAAAAACCTTGGTGTACTCAAAAGACCTGCAAATCAAGACTTTGAAAGTTCACACAGACGTGTCAACAGAAAGCTCTGCTGGTGGCTGGTGGACTGTGATTGCTTACATACATTATTGCAGACTAACAAACCCCAAACCAAACCATGTAGCTGGTGCAGTAATAAATGCACACAAATATTCTTGACCAGTGTAATTCTCACTTCCTAAGCCCAGCGAATACAAACTTTCTTCATCTAAAGTTTCAGGAAGGGAGATGAGTAAAAAAAACAATTATGAATACACAGCAGGTAGGTAAGTCCCAACAAACCTAAGCAGCTAGAAAACTCATCAGAACAGTTTCAAAAATCAGCTCTTTTGTTTTGGCCTTCTTGGTTGTCCTTACCTTTTCTTTTTCCCTGTCTCCCTGCTTTTCCCCACTCTCTCAGGCAACCTTTGCCCACAATCTGCTTTCCTGTGCACTGATTTCTTTCACTGCCACTTTATGCCTGTCACTTCCTTTTGTTAATCAGTTCCCTCCAGTGCCCACTTAACCTGACAGTTTCTGTCTATTTTATTTGATTTGTCCATTTCTCCTCAACTTATCTCCTTCTCGAGATGCTTGCCCCATATTTCCAAATGTCCCCTCTAGCTCTTTAAGGCTTCGTCACTCCCCAGCACTCTCAGGGCAGCAGCAAGCCCCCAGACTAAATGCTTCTGTCACATTTGCTGGGCAAAGGACATCATGACAGTGACAGTTCAAATGACATCTACCGTGACTTGTGCTACCAAGTCGTGGTCCTGCCCATACAAACCCAGGGCAGCATCAGCAAGTCCCAGGGCTGTATCCCCTCAAGCAAGGGACCATATCTGCAGTTACACCATCTAATATAACCAGAGAAGTTAAATAAAATAGTTCACTTCAAAACTGATTTAATCCACAGGAGATCTGAGAAAGAAAAACTAAGCCTGGCCACATTTATTGAGTTTTCTCCTACACTGCAGTCTCTGGAGAGCCTTCTAAAGCAGAAAACTCTGATTGGATTTCCATGGCACCTTGGATGTGCCCCACCAGTCTAAACCAAAGTCTAAATGAACAGCATCTGCTGTAGACATCCAAAAGAGGGCATTGTCTCAGAGCTGTTAATTCAGAGAGACACACTGATTGCTATAGTGGTAGCTGCTACACATCAGAACGAACCATTTACCAAATAGAGACTGAGAGAACACTCCACATGCAATAAACAGAGCATTAATTCCCTCACAAAAAGTCACCAGCAGTTCCCTTCATTCACTTTCACTACTTCAGCTTTTCTCTGCAATTCCAAGGGGAAAAGATAGATGAGACCATCCCATCCAAATCCCTTTAGCCCTTCTGAACCAACCCCAGCCTCAAGGTGGACCAGAAATCTTTACCTCACCCATCCTGTTTCCTATCTAAAAATCAAAATATTTCAAATTTCTCACAATGGACTTTGTTCCTTCCTAACAACAGTCAACTGGTGTCTTTGCATATTTTCAAGGAGCTGGTTGCTAACTGGATCTGATAAGCATAGACAGTTAACTGATATAGGAAAAAAATGGAAAAAAATATTGCTCTTCCTGTCCTGGTTGCTGCCAAAGATTTCCATTCCCTCAGTAGAGGCATGGACACACAAAAAAATCAATTTAGCATTTGTCAAAATGTAAAGGAAACAAATTGATTGTGTGGAAAAGGTACTGCTTAAAATGAACAAAAAATAGTACTGCTGGCTCTGTAAATCATATAGGACTGCCTCTATATATTGGACTGCCCTAAAAGCATCACTTTGTTACTCTCTTAGCTCAGCCTCAAGCCCTCCTCTTGACAGAAAAGGTAGGCACTATTCCATTCTCTGATTATTTCATCTTTCACTCCCACATTGCTTCCTTCTGCTGTGGAGAAACAAGTTCATCCTTGTCCTTTCTGATTCCATTCAGCACTACTATGGCTTGCCTTGTCCTAGCTCCTTTGCTTCCCCACATTAACACCTTATCTTTGGGGACCTTTGGAGAACATAAGAGCAAGGAAAAATTGAGAAGTTCACCAAACGTGGGAACTTGCAAAACTGCCTCTCTCCTCTTCCTCTTTGCCCATTAGAGAGGGGATGTAGGGCACAAGGATTCGATATTCACCATGTTCTGACTGGCATCATATCCCCTCAGCTGCCCTGGAGACTCGAGTACACACACAGGCAAAGCGTGCAGACGAGATGACACATTGGCAGGATGAGCATTTGGGGGAAAAGAAACTGACAACAGCCATGTGCGTAAGATCACCCAAGCACTAAGCGGTGGGAGCAGCAAGCTCATCTCTTCAAGCCTTTATGTAAGCACAGCCAGTTTGTTTGCACTGCAGCACATGGGGACATTCCTCAGGCAGCGCTGGGGCAGAAGAAGGCGCGGGGGCTGCTTCCAGCCCGTTCCTCCTCTGGCTGAAGACAGCAGGTAGCTGTTCAGGGTGGCTCGGATCTCCAGGCTGATCCCACCATCGAGCGCGCCGCTCGGGGCGGCACAGGAGCGCACCCCGGCCCGACCGCTGGCAGGGCTACACGATGGGGGCACTTGGAGCTCCAAATATGTCAGGGGAGACGGAGCCAAGTCTCTGATTTCCGCAAGCCGTGGGACACGATGTTGGGTGCCTGCTGCTCAACTTCAGAGCTGCCGAGGCGCACCCATCGCCGACCCAGCCCCGAGCACCCAGCGCCGCCGGGCAGAGAGCCTTGCACCACCGCAGGCGGCTTTAAAAGCTACCGGCTAACAAAGAGGCGCGGACAAAGAGCCCCGTCTTGCGTCTCCCCCCACCAGGTAGCTGACTGACGGCGGCAAAGCCACCCAAGCCCCGCTGCTCCTCCCGTGCCTCCGGTACACCGAGCCCCTGCTGCTGGCCGGGGCAGAGGCTTTGCTCGCCGGCAGGGTCGCGGCAGCGTCAGCCAGTACCGGGGGGAAACACCCGGACAAAGAGCAAGAGGCGACTGGCGCCGAAAGGGACACGGGGAGAGTCCCGTCCCTTTTAGCTGCAGGGTCTCCGACGAGCCGGGCGGGAAGGGGGGACCCTGTCGTCCTCGCCCGTCAGAAACCTGCAGGGCCGGGAAGGCAATGGACACAAACTCTCCGCAAAGTAGCCCAAGCCCGAGGGCAGCTGCGAGCAGCTGAGCTGGCAGCAACCCACGCTCTGCGCCCCCAGCAACGACCCTCTCCCCATCCCCGCGGGCAGCCTTGCAGAGCTCCACCGCCTATCAGCGGAGCCCCTCTGGCCTGGGAGAGCTACAGCCACCCCTAGAACCAGCGCTCTCAGGCCTCGCACTCACCGCCACCGCTGCCCCGCACATCCCGCCGCCAGCGCCACCGCCCGCCGTCGGGAGCCGCCCCCCGCGGCAGCCAGCACCGCCCCGCGCAGGGGCGCGCCCACCCCCGGAGGGGCTGGGGCGTGGGGCACCCCCGCAGGCCGAATGGTTCGGTCCCCTCAGGCAGGGGTCGCGGCAGCGGGGCGGCCCAAGGGGAGCCAGGATGGGGAGGGTGAGGGAGAAAGGTAGATCGCGGAACGGGAGAACGTGCGCGGAGGCGTCCACGGAACGAGGCTCGGTCGGCGGGGCCGCGCCGTAGGGCGGCCGGTAAGGGGCGGCTGGTAGCGCTTCACGAAACGCCGGGCAATTCGCTGCCCGCGGGATGAACTGAGCAAACAGGGCGGCTCCGGGAGGGCGCGGTTTTCCTTGCCTGGGGCTGGGGGTGCGCTTACTGGAGCCCTCCCTGCCGGTTCTCCTTAGCGCCGAGGAGTCGTGGTGGAGAGGGGTCTTGACTCGTACTCTCTCAGCTCCGGGGCGAAGCTTGTGCCTCGTGCTTGCTCCAGCTCGGGGTCACACCCTGCCGCCGCTTGCCAGAAGCCTTCCTGTGCTTTAACCGTCTCTGAGAAGCACACAGATGTGCACAGGTGCGTGTGTGCGTACGAAAATGTACACATCTCTATATGCACATACACGCAGGCCAGCCAGACCCCTGTGCCAGCAAAGGCTGCACAAAGGGAGGAGCTGCCAGCACCAGCCGTTTGTTCTGAAGTGGGGAAAGGGCTGGCGATCCTGGACAGGTTATGCTGACAGAACTTTCAAACCAAAGTGAGCATGAGCATGCAAACCACACTGCCTGCCAAAGTGTGTTTGCCCGAGCAGCGTGGCTGGCCTGTCCCGGTTTGGCAAGGGGCTGGAGTGTGCAGCCAGGCCCTTTAGAGGTGCTCACTCAGGAGGCTGCTCAGTGACAGAGGCAGTGATGCTAACAAAAAGCCTCCGGGGTGGTGTCTTCCCACTCTGGGTCCAGGGGGTGCTGGGAGCCTGGGGTGTACAACAAACCTTCACTCCTGGAGCACCTGTACAGTGTCTGCTTAATAAGGGAAGCTGCAGCAAGGACAGCTGCAAGCCAGCCACAAGTGCTCCTCAGGGCAGTGGGCCAGGATGTCCTGCACAGCAAACTTGTTCCATGCTGTGTGGCCTCACCACTCTACCTGCCTCTGCACCTTTCTGAACAAGAAAAAAGGCTCCTGCAGCTTGAAGCTCACAGAGCACTTGATAGATGGCAGCTGCCACCATGGTCTGTTCCCATTCACCGTGGGGAAAGGGATGCTGATGGTGATCAGGTTCCTGCCCTGCATGTTCCAGGAGATGTTTTGCTTGGTTAAACATGTTATTTTAATGCAATATTAACTTTGTAATAACTCATTACAATCTGGAATCTGCACAGTTACACCCACAGTACCAGATATATTAAAAAAGAAATGGTCTTAGCTGTCTGGTGTCTACTGTAGTTTATGAATAAGAAGACAAGCTTTTGACACTAATTAATAGCCAGAATCTAGATGAACTCTTCTATAATGCCTCCACAAAAAGGTTGAGTGCTTCATTCACTACCAGTGCTGAACATGGCTCTTCCATTTTGTTCACCAAACAAGCAAGGAAGAGTACACATAGCTAAAAAAGAGAGCCATATACTGTAACAAGTCAAAGTTAAGGACAAGACATACTCACAGCTAACTTTTAACCCTGCCAGAGCCAAAACCAGCCAGCCTTCCTTTTGTCACATATGATCTTCCTTTTTCTTTTAAGTGAGAAAACTGTAAGTCATAGTCTGCAAGACTTCCCTGGGAAATGTTGCCTAGTAGTATGGAAAGGAGTAACTTTGCACTTGCAGTTAAACTGCAAATCTAAAAGACTTTTGATAAGATGACCAAAACATTTCTTTAGTTGCTTCCTACACCAAAGGTGAAGTGGCAGCAAAGCTGGATCAGGCAGAGCATACTTGTACACCAGGATACTTGTACACCCCTCATACTTGTACACCAGGATACTTGTACACCAGGATACTTGTACACCAGGATACTTGTACACCCCTCATACTTGTACACCAGGAGAATTTTATCTGAGTCAGTGTCACCTGCTTCTTGGCAGCAAAGGAAAGAAAAGTAAGGAATAAGGCTGATTTCCAAACTGTCAAGAAGTACTTAAAACCAGCTATAGTTGAGGCCCTAAAGCTTGGGAAGTTGGAATGTCTAACAGAAAAGAGCCAAACAAAAATATTATGCAGGACATTTTATGAGTAGGAAATACTTGAAAAATAACAAACAAGTGAAACTCCAAATATTAAAGAGCCAAAAGCATTTGTTGGAAAAACACTACTGTTAAAAGAAAGTCAGGAGGAAGGGTATGGAGACTTGCACAAGAGCTACAGGTCATTCATAGATTCAACAGTCCACCTAGCTATCTGTAACTGTTTTCATGGCAGTTGCATGGCTACATCAGCTACAGCTTTTAAAATCCTCCACCCTGAGTATGCAAGCATGTCCAATAAAAGTTCAGTTTCCATGGTAATTCACACAAGTAGAAATCAAATGTTGGAATGCTTACAAAAAGTATGCTCTAATCAGGAGCATTGAGAATGATGGTAAATTAAACACTTCAGTGTCATCCTGCAACACAGAAGGAAAGATCATTTCACTCACCAGAACTGAAGTCACTTTTGAGCAGACACCTGCACTCACAACCTCTATGTTACCTGGTCCCTTACCTTTACAGGGTTTTTTTTCCACATCAAGTGTGGACATGACTGCATTGCTGTTACATGAGCCAGAGCCCACAGCTGGGAGTTGGTCCAGGCTTTATGCTGCCTGCAGGAGACAATACCCAGCCTGACAAACTCAGGTGAGATAAAGCTACCCACTGATGACTTGGTGTAGTTACACCCAGTCTTTTCCTTGGTGGCAAAACTTGTCTGGTTTCCTCCCTTTCCTGTGCTAACTGTTCTTTTGGGTTCCCAATCTATACTTTGTGACCTTCTTTGGTGGACTGATGAAATTCTTTTTCAACACCAGATCAAGAAAATTATCAGTGGTGAAGCCTCTTCCTTTCCTGCACCTCTTCCTCTTCTGTAAAAGGCCCAACCTGTACTTGAATTAGAGTGATTGATGAGAAGAGGAATCCCTCGGATCTGTGCTTGAGAATGACCCTCTGTTTCTCGAACTGCCATCACTAACACACCAATGGATTAGTAGATTGTTCAATTTTTGAACAAAAATGTCACAAAAGATAAAGGTGTAAAGATTTGGTGCTTTCCAGCATTCTGGAAACCAGAGCATTCTGAACCATTTTCTCAGTGAAGAAACCCAGTTGTTGCAGAATAAAACTACACAATTGTTTACAGCTTGAAAATAATAATGGTCACAAGGAGAACTTCTGGTGAAACATTGAAGCAAGCAGGGATTCTTAGGTTCTAACTCCCTCAAAGGCATTTTGAGACAGTGTAGCAGGCTAGATTCCAGGTACTGAAGGAAACTTGATTTTTAAGGCTTCTTGGGAAGCTCTGCAAAATAAGAAGGCAACCTGGTGCATGCCTGCATTCATCAATATCATTCCAGTTGGGGGAGGGGGGGAATCACACCCAATAGCTACACTGCTCATCCAAGTTAAGTATCAAAAAAAGCCTCCAAATGCAGCACACACCAGAGGTATAGCAAATAACAGTAAAATGCAGGCTGAAGTTCAGCCAGTGACCTTTCTTGTGATGTGGCCTGAAACTTTCTGGAATTGTCACAGAAGAGCTATCAAGAAGAAACTGCCCGGGCAAAATTAGTTACATGAGTAATCAAATCTCATGCTCCAGGACACAAGTCAATTGCTGGAAGGGTCAAGAAAGGAATTTCCTCATTCTCTTCCTTTGCAGGGTTGTACACAATTAACTGAGTTGTAATTGCAAGGCAAAAAAAGCAGTTAGGTTTTGCATTCCTCTGAATCATCAAGTGCTGGCTGCTCTTGCCGCTGAATTGGGAGCTTAAGGTCTGGTAGGGTGGGTTTTGCTGCACTGCTGTGGGGCTTTGCAGTGCAGTTGTGAGGTTTGCTCTTCCTCTGCTGCTGGCTGTCTAGCTCAGAGTATTGTTGCACTGCAGGACTACCATTAAAGTGAGGGCTCAGTTAATTTAGGTGGTTAGTTTTCTGTTGATAATAAGTAGTTGCCTTCAAGATGTCTGTATGAATAAATTGCACAACTTAAAATGACTCATTTAACAAGTAGCAATGCTGTAGCCATAATGGCCTGAAGATATAAACATGACAAGATTTGTTGTAAAGGTAACCATTTTTTTTTTTGGTTAAAGCAAGCAGACTTTTTAGTACTGTAAAAGATCATGCTATTTCTTCTTTAAATAGAATATTTGAGTGATCAAAAGAATTTTTCTAACACAGGCCAGACATTGCTCTGCTTCAAATCACAAGAGCACTGCCCTGTTAGCTTGTGTATGGCTCTCTGTCTTGGCAGCTGATTAATTGCTTCCCTTTACTAGGATCAGCCTGCTTCTGTCAGTGGGAGGGGTTTAGGCCTTAATTAGCCAACTCTGATACTGCAGCTAAGCTCATGACAGTATTACTAAAGGTTTTCTGTACACAAGTACCTTTCTGATGTATGATCTGTGGGCAAACATGCTGAAAACTGCAAGACTAAATCTTGGTCCACACTCCTCCCAGATGTTAAGGAGGCAGTGGGCAATAGCTGGCAGAAGACTTGGTGCAAATGCCATAGCTACACTGTTTTACAATTATAGTCACAGATTAGGGCAGTTAACAATTTTCACAGAATCACAGAAGGTTAGGGGCTGGAAGGGACCTCCAAAGATCATCCAGTTCTGATCTTCCATCATCCATCTTGATCCAGAGTAGGGTGTCCCTACCCATGGCAAGGGGGTTGGAACTAGATGATCCTTGTGGTCCCTTCCAACCCTGACTGATTCTATGATTCTAGCACAACCCCCCCTGCCAGAGCAGGATCACCTATGCCAGATCATACAGAAACACATCCAGGTGGGTCTTGAATATCTCCAGAGAAGAGACTCCACAACCCTCCTGAGCCAGCCTGTTCCAGTGTACTCAGTGGCCGGATAACAATGTGTCTTCATCCTACAGTTGCCCCCTCCTAGGCTTATGTTTTTCCCAGAAAGCAATAAGCTGATCAATAAGTTCTCACAAGCACTAGAGTTGGGGCCCTGTGGTCTGCCTCTGATGCTAAGCCAGTAAAGTTTTCTGTTCTCCTGCAGTCTCTATCCTTATATATCAAATCTGGGTGCAGAAATCTTTATGTATCTAACAACCATCTCAAGCAAGTGAGATGGTACTTTCCTTAGTAGGAAATGAGAAGAAATCTAAATGCATTTAAGCCACTTCTCTAAGCTTACACAAGAAAGCTCAGTGGGAGAAGGGTGTGGAACACAAGAACCCAAGATACCATTTTAATTTCACAGTTAACCTGTGTAAAGATAGATCTCTGTATTAAAACAAATACTTGGGTTTTTTTTCCTCCTGCAAAAAGATATTCAGGTGAATATCAATTAATACAGAGTCAAAAGAGGCAAAGCAATGAATTTCTACCAAAAGGAAAGATGGTTGCCAAGACTAATCTTGCTCTGTTCACTCATTTGGGCTGGATGTGATGTAGTGGCTTTCAAAAAGGACAAAGTCTGTCCACCTAACAAAGTTTAGATAAAATACAGCCTTGAAAGTGATTCATGAGGCTGCCTTTGCTGGCAGGTTATTCTGTATGAATTGAGAAGGGCTGTGAAGCTGTTGAACGGATGGCCTACAAATGTGAATTTAAGTCCCATGAGCAGCACAAAGGATCACACAATATAGCTCCTGTCCTGCATTAACAGAGGCAGAATAAGATGCTGAGACATATTTTAGCCATAGCTATTTAGATTTTTTTTTCTCCTAGTAGAGGTAGGATTAAAACCAACTGAAAAAGACAAATTTTAACCACTTTCTCCCTGTGTAAGCCTTAATCAAAACTGCTTTATGTGTTTAGACAAACAAAACCCAAAGGTAAAACACTCTGAAGATGCACTAACACCCAATGCAAAATCAACCTAAGCCAAATTAGTAGGCAAGTGACAACCACTGTCTAAAATCTCCCACTGCACTTGCACCCATTCAACAAAGTCCTAATGCCAGTTCCACTTCTGTTGGAATGTGCAGGGAAGGGGGAAGATGGACCAGCATCTCCCTGCAGTCCTTCTAACTGATGTAAGCTGAGGATTCTGGCTTCTGAGGCAGGACAACTTCTGTACGAGACTGTTGGTATGCAAGGCATGACACAGTACATACACCTTGCACTATGCCCACTGCCAGATTAATCCATAGCCTGTTTTTTCCCTTCCCCCCTGCTATGCAGGTCCATTCTGGGTTACCTTGGACAATAATGGAGCATCCCTCTGGTAATGCTGTTTCCTGGTGCCCACTGTTGTATCTGCCACCTTTCTCACAGGGTCTGTTGACATGCCGGTAATGGGGTAGGTCTCTGGCAGCCAGGGAAGGGGTAAAGCTGTGGAAGGGCTTCAGGTGACCTCTCCTGCAGGGAGGCTGCAAACTGGCAGAAGAGCTCTCTGCACTATGAGTTTACTCTGTAGAAAGTAAAGGTCTTTGTTACTCGAGATCCAAAGCTCTGCATCTCTCTTGCAGCCAAGGCTGCAGTGGCCAGGGCCTCTGTGTTTTAAGCTGAAACATTCTGGGGCAGCACCATAGCTAATGGTACTATGACAAATTGAAAAGCTATCTCAGTCAGCTGTTCAGGGAATATGAGAAGCTTGGAAATTATATTTTACAAGAGATGGATGATGTAATGCCTGCTGATTTATGCATGCGTTTCTATCGGTGCTGCTCACCTGAGAGAAACCAGCCCTGTCCTGCTGCCTGGGCACTCTGGTTGTGCCTACAGTCCCAGGTACATTCATAGATTCATAGGATGGTTTGGGTTGGAAAAGACCTGAAAGATCATCTAGTTCCAAGCCCCTTGCCATGGACAGAGACACCATCCACTGGACCAGGTTGCTCAGGCCTCATCCATCGTGGCCTTGAGAACTTCCAGGGAGGAGGCATCCATAGCCTTGCTGGGCAATCTGTTCCAGTGTCTCACCACCCTCACTGTAAAGAATTTCTTCCTAATATTCACTCTAAATCTACCCTCCTCAGTCTGGGCTTGCAATGCTGTGCCCACCACACCCTATGAATTCCCTACTGACTGATGTAGGATTAAGTGGCACAGGAAAAAATAAATCATTCTTGCTGATGCCAGAGTATCACAGGAAATTAACAGATGACAGTCTTTAATGCATTGTTTTAATAAAATGTAATTTATACTGTAATTTAAGGACTACTATGAAATCTGAGATAGGAAGTTGGAGGTGGCCTTGATTCTATTTCACAAGGCCTTGTTTGCACACTGCATTTTTGTTTTGCACTACTGAAACGTTAAAACAGTCAGGATGACATCCCTGTATCACAAACAACAACCTTTATTTTGGTTGCAAATTCACTGTACTGTCCTGTAAAATAGAAACTCATTCTAACCAAGACAAGAAATGCACTACCTTGGAGATATACTTTGCTGGCAGGATATAAATTAGGCAGCAATATGAAATGGGGACACAAAAGTAGCCTGCTTGAGCCAGGCAATTAATGCATCAAGAGAGGAAAAGGCTGGCAGCAGATTGTCATTAGATTTAGGAACAGTTTGTCATTAGCATGCTTTGTTAAACCTCAGAAGTTTAACAGCAGAAAAATGTTTCTTTATGCCTCAGAGCTCCTCTTTAGCTAAGGAAGGTTTCAGGTTCCCCCTCCCCCCTTCATTTCTGGAGAGGCTGCCAAGTTTTCCCAGAGCTAAAAGCAACAACTTTCTGTGAAACGTTACTTCATGCTTCTGGTATTAATCTAATAGGAGGCTGCTTGAGGAGGAGGGGGAAGCACCAATGAGAGCTGATTTTGTGCCATGCAGTGGGAAATGCATAGAAAATTCAGATCTAGCACTAATTTTAACAGCTGGATGACTGTTTTGGCTTTTACTTGCCACAGGAACATGCAAGTCCATCTATTTTCTTTTTTTTTTTGTCATAAAAAGAAAACAGACATCAAACAGGAGGCAGAATAAAAAGGCTTGGGATTGTAAATTCCCTGATTAAACCACCCTATTCAACTATGCTTGGAATATCAACACATTTTGCCAATTGTATCTCATTTCTGTTAGCATTTCTAATGAGAATGATCATGGAAGCAGAAAATATACAAGGAAATCATCTTGCGAATAAGCACTTCAACAAATATTTACTTGGGAAGTGCTCCAGCAACCACTTCGAAGAGACTCTTAGTGTGTTTAAGAATTTTGCAGTTGGGACATGGAAATAAAATTCCCTGACAGAGATTAAAGAGCCAAGTGCAAACACACAACATGTAAGTCAAAAGGCAACAGCCCTGTAGCAGCTCATAGCCATGTACAACACACACCAAAGGGCTGCGAGCAGCACCTCTCCCAAGCATACTTGACTGGATAAGTTATATTCAGCCTCCATCCTCTGAATAAGTTCCTTATTAGGAGGGGCTTAACTGTTTATTTTAATAATAATTGTTGGGAGGTTAATGACCATAGGTGGAAACTTTTATCTTGACTACTACAAAAAAAAAACCCACATTTTTTTTTCTCCTTTCATGCTTTTTGCTGAGCCTTTGCTCCACCTGTTTCTCACACACCATATGGCTGAAACCATGACATATTGCAGAAGATTTTTTTACACCGATGCTAAGAAAGCTTAATACAGTACACATGCAGAAACTGAATCCCATTTTGTAGATACAACAGGGCTAGAGCTTGTTTGTGCATATTTTGTATAGTAGGAAGGACCCTTAAGACATTGTCTTGATTACAAAGCTTTACCTGCCCACTGATGCATGCAACCAACAGAATGTAGCAGCTGGCTTTTATGTCAGTAGCTGCAGCCAGCTGTTAGATTGAAAGTGTTAAATACCATTTTCATTGGTCCCAGGCTTGCATGAAGCAAACTGGAAGACTCAGAATCTCTCAGGGTTAGTGATAGCAGAAAAAAACCCAGAAGCTAACACCTAAAACATCAAGTACAATCTATGCTGTGTGAGCTGGGAGGCTTCTCATGGGGCAGATAAACACAGGGCTAGAACATTTGATAGTCTAAAGTACTGATGGGCACAAGAGACGAAAAACAAAGCCTTGAACACAAGTGAGAGGGTGAGAAAATCTGCTGTGGATATCACATTAGGAAGAAGTTTAAAGAGATGGACCTTCTTAGGAGTGTAGTACTGCTGAAAAGGCTGAAATATCTAAAATCAAAACTGTTTCCAATTTCTTTTTCCTGTGTTCATAAAAAAAAACCCAGGACGTTATGCAGTTTTTAAGTCAGCAGGACTATGGCCATTGTTCCCTCTGTACTCCAAAAATTCCAACTAGTATCAGGTTTTCCTTGTAATGGAAACAAGCTGGCAGAAGTTCAGAGACTTGATAACAGCTTATAAAAGGACAGCAATGGTTAGTTGTACTTGACTTTTTTTTCTTTTTAAGTGTAGTTGGATAGAATTTGACAGCGCTTAAAATGGTGCCACTCGTATCTGGTCACAGCTCAGGAAGACAATGTGAAAATGTATCTGTAGGGAATTTGTTAGGCAAAAGCTCCTTAACAGCTCAGCTTCCAGCAAATACGCTGTGGTCAGGGGCTACAAGCATCACCAAATTACTGAGGTTGGTCAGACAGCTGAAAATGACTGAAGTGACTTAAAAACTGAAATGGGAGTTTTGAAGAATAGAGATGTGTCCTGGAGTCCTGCATACCCCAAAATTCCTCTCCCTCTGTGGTTTGAATGGGAGAGGAAATGGTGGGAAAAGACCTGCTCCCCCCTCCCTGCCCTGCAGGCGTGAAGGTGGGGAGCAAGGGGCCCTTCTGGCACGAGGGGTGCCCTGTGCAGTGCCCGTGCTGGAATCAGGCTGGGCACTGGCTGTGGTCTTTGCGCCTAGGCAGTGGTAACTTGGCTGTCTAGGAAGGGTATAAATATGGGGGGACTTCCCACCTTGGGGTTCCTGCCTTAGAATTCTCCACCACCTGGATAGCTTCTGCAGAAGGAGCCCCTGGCACTCCAAAGGACAAGCTGCTGAGGGACAGAGCCGCCTCTGCTTTGGATGGCTCCCACCTTAAGCACCCTCTGTGCAGGCTCAATAGTCCTTAATAGTCCTCAGAGGCTTCTGAAAGACAGCGAAGGGACAAGCATCTGAACCGCCCTTTCTTTGGGCCAGCCTGACTCACCTGTGAGTAACTTTGGCTCAGCCTTATTAAT
>WAAF01020468.1:55828-92193 GCA_013400475.1 Tricholaema leucomelas
CAGTGAGGGTGGTGAGACACTGGCACAGGTTGCCCAGGGAGGTTGTGGATGCTTCCTCCCTGGAGGCGTTTAAGGCCAGGCTGGATGAGGCCTTGAGCAGCCTGCTCTAGTGGGAGGTGTCCCTGCCTATGGCAGGGGTTGGAGCTGGATGATCCTTGAGGTCCCTTCCAACCTAAACCATTCTATGATTCTATTTTTCTCTATATTCCTGGCTGGGCTGCATTAATTCCCAGCCTCCACAACAAGATGTATGAGTACCCTATTTATTTTTTTTGTTCTGAAGGCACAGAAATCACCCAGCCCTGATAAACATTGTCTGAAGAGCACAAACACCCTAGGAACTGTATGAAGAAAAAAAAAAAGTTGAATAAGGAGAAATAAACCTTTAGCTTATAATTTCATTATAAAATGTGACTTTGGTGGACAAATCCAATTCAAACAGTTCCTTCTCTTAGTGTTGCGTCTTTTGCTTTCTCATCTAATTTCTGACCACAGTCGGGCTGTGGGTTCTGTTTTGAGGCTGTCCTAACTTTCTGTGTTCTGCCAAATGACATCTGTGCTACGTTAAAGTGATCTCTGCCATTTTGCAGAGGTGTAAAAATTCTGCTGGAGCAGCAACCAGAGGCTGAGTATCTGTGTATCTGTGACATTTTTACTCCTCTGGGAAAAAAATGTTTCTTCAAAATATTACAGTCTTTCATTTATTTTCTTCCTCCTCTCTTTTTTATCCCTGATCATATGCAACTGAAAGAAATGGCCTTTGTTAGGGTTTGTTTGGTTGTTTTTTTTTCCTGAGCTGGCAAGAAGCCCAAAGATCCAGCTGACAAAAAAACCCAACTCAGCAAGTCCAATGGGAGAACAGAGTGCCTGTTTCACAGTCTCCCTGTCACAGAGCATCTCAATAGCATCACACAGAAGACCCTTGTATGGCCCTTCCTTACAAGGTGAATCATTCTTACTTTGCTCCTTGTGTTCAAGGAATTGGTTCTCCTCACCCACCTGCGGCTGCCTGGCACACTGAGGCTGGTGTGACAGCATCAGTCCAAAACCAAGCTACGGTCAGTGGGTTCAGGAGCAATTGCAAGGCTCAGTGGACCCTCTCCTATATTTCCTGCCCCTCATTACGCCTGTGGTGTGACATTCTGTACTCAGAGGGAAGCAGCTTGAGAGGGCTGTGTGGGCCTAGACAATGCATGACCAGCAAAAGGTCCCCAAGTTAAACACTACATACTGCTCCCGAGTCCTCACATGCTACCAGATCACTGAGTTTGCACTTAGATTTCAATCATGAAAGTCACAGAAGCTGCTGGTTCACCGTGGTCAAAGTAGTCGGTAAAGCAGGTGCTGCAAACAAACTTAAGGGTCTGTCTCATGCAGTAGTTGGCAAAGATGGTTTTTAACTTTTTTGCCCCCAAAGGAATTCAGTGCTTTTTGAGAACATAAAGAACACAGTAACAAAGACTTCACCAGGTGGCTTGGCAATCTGTGCTAGGGCTTCCCAGCACAGAAGTGGTTCATCTTGCAATCAGAGCTCTTTATATAACGTCAAAACAAACACTTATTTCTCAGGCAGTTTTCCTTTCTGAGCCTTTCCTTAGCCACCACCACAAGCAAACACTGTTCCATCTCCCTCCCCTTTCCTCAGCAGTCCTTTGGTATTTACCTCCTCTCATGCTGGATTTCCTGCCTGCACCCTAGGGAAAGAGTTTTCCTATGAGAAACAGAAACGTCGCACTGCTGATCTGTTTGGACGCCAGAACACCAAGCCTATCCTCCATGTGAAGCAAAGCTTTCAGCTACCTCCTATCAGAGTAGTACTACCCTCAGATAATGGTTTGTTGGTGTTTTTTTTTTTTGGTTGTTTTGTTTGGTTTTGGCTTATTTTATTTGGAAATAGCTTTAAAGAATTAACTTTCTGGCAGCGTTGCTATTTCCATGTATTAAATTAAGATAGATACAACTGGCTTAGGTAAAGGAAAACCTAAACTGGAGTACATCTCTAAATTAAAACCAAACAGCAGCATTTTAAAAACATACCTTCTTTCTGCAGGGTCCTGCATAGCACATACATTTTTGGTTACTGTGTTTGACATTTAGGTCTGAGAGGGGGAGAATGGCTGCTGGGAGTAGTCTGTATCTCATGTACAGAGATCAGGCTACAGTGACTCTACCAAAAGCACCCAGGTATGGTGATATTAAGTATATACAGCTTGTTTCTGGAGCTCCAGAAAGTGAGGAGGGAAATAATGAAAGTAAAAGCCATCAGCAGGACATGGGAAGAAAAAAACCTCTGCATCTGAGCAGCAAAATCCCAGGAGATGCATCTGATCGGATGGTTGGGATCCAAAACTTGCTTCACCTCAAACACAGATTAAAGCTTTTGTCTTTCTCCAACAACCAAGAGACCAATAAACCTTTTGTTTCTGGGCTGGATCCTGGCCAAGGCTGTTGAGTCCCTAGGCAGCTTGCTGACAGGCTTTGTAAGTGTTTGGGAAGGACAGAGGTGCCACATCTCTTGTCTGGCTCCACAGAGACCAGAAGACACAATACAATTGTGCCAAAGTCAGAAAAGTAATTTCTGGAAGATCACTGAGGCCTGTGTTTATGCTCAAGTCCAAGGTGTGTGTGCTGTCTTCAGCATGCGTTTGACCAGCAGAGTGCCAAAGTCTGGCTGGAGAAGATGCTAGGTTGTATTGCTTAGTGTACTTTTGGTTAGAGGTCGTCAGGGTAGCTGGTGCTTAAGATGTTGAAAATGCTTTTGATTCCTTTGCTATCATCTTGTAACCCTATGAGGAGAGGCTGAGGGAGCTGGGGTTGTTTAGCCTGGAGAAGAGGAGGCTCAGGAGTGACCTCACTGCTGTCTACAGCTACCTGAAGGGAGGCTGTAGCCAGGTGGGGGTTGGTCTCTTCTCCCAGACAACCAGCAACAGAACAAGGGGACACAGCCTCAAGTTGTGCCGGGGGAAGTCTAGGCTGGATGTTAGGAGGAATTTCTTCACAGAGAGAGTGATTGGCATTGGAATGGGCTGCCCAGGGAGGTGGTGGAGTCACTGTCCCTGGGGGTGTTCAAGAAAAGCCTGGATGAGGCACTTAGTGCTATGGTCTAGTTGACTGGCTAGGGCTGGGTGATAGATTCGACTGGATGGCCTTGGAGGTCTCTTCCAACCTGGTTGATTCTATGATTCTATGATCTTGTGAGTTACAAGGGATGTAAGATTCTTACGGTTGCAACAGCCCAACTGTGGCCAACATCAGTCTGCGGCTCTGAACGGGTTGTACTAGATGCTTTCAAGATGTTACAGAACTTTGGGGAGCATTTTGTGGCTTGTGGTATACTCACAATAGGGGATTTACTGACCTTTTGGGCCTAACCAGCTATTACTTTTGTACTCATGAGGCAGTGGACTGGCTGATCCTGATGGCTTACAGCATGTATGACACGTGTGGTATCTCACACTGCTCACTGCTTTGTGAGGAAAAAAATAATTACCTTTATTGTGTTCTCACTTTGAAAGTTGACAGAAACTTTCTTATGACACATGAAAGGATTTTTGCAAGCAAAAGTCTTGAGTTTGAACTCTGGGTAATGCATTCTGGGAAGCTCAGAAAAGCCAGAACTCTGGGCAGTGCATCACCAGAATGCTGTCTGAGGTCAGAAGAATGCTGCAGATTTGTCTACAGCCTTGCTTCAGTTTTACCTTAGCTCACTTTGCATCTTCTATAATGTAAGCATAAGGAGACTCTAAATCCAGTGATCATTCTGGGACTAAAGAAAGCTGGGCTTATACAGTACTTTAATAAAAGCCAGACTCATTTGTATGGGAAATTATGTGGGGCCTGCAGACACTTTAAAACAAGAGGAACTATCTCTGGAAGGCACTGTTTAGATAGTCTTGATCTTTGTCTCAGTTGCAGCACAAACTCATAATGTTAGAAATCTCCTAAGGTCATGCTTATAAACAGACTGTCAAAAGTCTTTTTCAAATAAAGACATAAGGGGCAACCTTTCTGTCACAGCCTGACAACCTATTCACATGCTAAATCTAGTCAACAAAGCAAACGTTGTGCAAAACAATTGGTTTCTTCTAAGTGGTGAGATAGATGAACAATGAACTAAAGCTCATTCAAGAAAACAAGCTTGTGGGATACTATAGTAGTCATAAAGACGAGTAAAACTTAGCCATGATTTAAGCTGCTCATACAATAAAGAGAAAAAAGCAAACCTCTGCACACAAGTGCAAGTCTCACTCTGCCAAACTCAGCTCTGTAGCAAGTAAATATTCCTATATATAAAGCTCCAGTATCTACTCAGGCTAGGTTAGCTTGGTTTGTATTTTGTTCTGACCAGCCTTTCTCTTCTAACTGATATTCATTTCTGTTTCACAGACTGAAATTTGAAGTTACCTGCCCTTTGAAAGATGAACTTGCCTGCCTACAGCTAGAAGCAGAGATACCCACATCTTTGCCAGTGGAATAATGAATAGATCCACCAGAGCATTACCACCTTCTGAGCTGGTCAGTACTTCTGCACCATTTCTCTTTAGTAGACATTGGAACACGGTATTGCATTTTTCTGATACAAAGCATCTTGATTTCAGTGCAGTTTCTTAAACACAAGTTCTCATGTAACACATAACACCTTGCTTGCTTGTTGCTCCATGGGCCTGACTTACGAAAACTCAGCTTTTATTCACTCAGGAAGCAAGTATTTATTTAGCTGAGACTTTCTTGTTTCCTTCTCTGCTTGCTGCTCTGATAGCTTTCTGGTTTCTTTTCCACGTGAACAATACTCAGCCACCTGCATGTTAACTTAGCTTGTTATCAAACCTCCACCTCCACAACATTTTTACATAGCTTTGTATGTACCCTGATTTTTGGGGTGGTGGCTTCTATTGTTTCAGCTACCTATTTTGTGAAGTTTAATTGCACGTTGCAGTTGACTCAAATGAAGGGTGGTTGTTACACCCACTACCTTCAGCAAGACTTCATGCAACCGTCAACATCACCAGAAGTTCATTTTTAGTACCCAGATAAGCCACTGCATTTATGTCCCTCAGAACTACTCAACAGGGCACTAACCGCTGACAGGTTTTCTCAGAAGGCAGGCAGATCTCTTCCCATAAAACTTGTGGATCTGCAGACCACCTTCTGTCTTTCTACACTGAAGAATCCTTGTGTTTAAATGCAGTAGCTTCCTTTTCCTCGACAAAGGTAGAATCTGAGTGCTACTCTTGCTCCTGCCCTTTACGTCACTATCCTCTCCCCAGTTAATTCCCTTTTCCAGTTACATCTGCCTACAAGCTGTTCCTTTACTGTCAGAGCTGGATTGTCCCTGAGCACCCTACACATTTTGAAAGTAACCTGCCTTGTCAGCTAGCCTCAATGTGGTAAGACACAACATGGCCAGAATACCTTGGGACATAAAAAAATAAAAATAAAACATTTTTTACCTTTCAGTCAAAGGTGGCAATTTTGGCAGTGAGTAGAAGCTGTTTTCATACTCTGGACAGCTCTTGACAACGGGACAACCACCTTCAATTCCCTGCTGTGCTCATTTGAGGAGGTCCGGAGTTAAAAACGTCTGCTCCAAGTTAGGCAGAGCTGTCACTTCAAAGTAGGATGCATCCTGCTTTAGGTCAGCATCTGATGTCATGAAACAAACGTTCACAAATTAAATCACCCAGTTAGCATTCAAAAAGCAGAGATTAACGCAAATGAGCTAACACGAAAAATATATGCGTAAAAGACGAGATGAATTTCAAACAGTTCTCCTTTCACTCCAGCACAGCATAAACATCCCCACCCTCCAGTGCTGTGGAGGAACAATCACCATGCTCCAGCAAGAGCAGAGCTGCAGCACTAGTAGCAACCAATTCCAGGCAGAAGCCTTTTGGCTTCCACTGCCTGTATGGTATTTCCAGACTTCTGGATGATGCTTCAGATATGAGTCTACCAGGAACTGACCTGCGCAAACTTGGCACTCCCCAGATTGTTCAGGATTTGACTGCCTTTGTTTCCCGGGCAGGGGCTGACAGATGATGGAAGGATTGTTGTCCCTTGCAGAGGTTTGCAAAGCACAGGATGGTGCTCTCAGCACAGCAGCTACCTCTCCTCCCCGGGCTACACCACCTTGTAGAGCAGCTGATCCTTCACTGTGATCCTGCCCTTTACAGTCATCTCCTTTAGCGTGGCTTCCAAATGTTCATGCCTAGATTAGGCCAGTCATTCACCTAACAATATCACAGTCTCACAGTATCACCAAGGTTGGAAGAGACCTCACAGATCATCAAGTCCAACCCTTCACCACAGAGCTCAAGGCTAGACCATGGCACCAAGTGCCACGTCCAATCCTGCCTTGAACAGCTCCAGGGACGGCGACTCCACCACCTCCCTGGGCAGCCCATTCCAGTGTCCAATGACTCTCTCAGTGAAGAACTTTCTCCTCACCTCGAGCCTAAACTTCCCCCGGTGCAGCCTGAGGCTGTGTCCTCTTGTTCTGGCGCTGGCCACCTGAGAGAAGAGAGCAACCTCCCACTGGCCACAACCACCCCTCAGGTAGTTGTAGACAGCAATAAGGTCACTCCTGAGCCTCCTCTTCTCCAGGCTGTTCTCCTAGCTGAGAACAGGAACATCCTTTTCCTGACCTGTTTGACACTGGAATTTTATCAGCGTTGGAGCTTCTCCATGTACAACAGAGACTTGCCTGAACACCACTTGCTAAAACCTGCTTCATTGAAATAAACGAGCCACTTCCTTGCACAAGAGCAGTGGTATTCTTCAGCCTGGCAGTGGTGCCCTGGCAGGAACTCACCTGGCACCTATTTTTGTTAGCCAGCAGGTCATAGCCCAGAGGCAACACACTGTCAAGAATAGACACAAGTTGTTCACAGGAAAAAAGACAACTGAATGCTTGGTTAGGCTTTGGAAATCCCATGGAAGTTTTACCCAATGAGTGATGAGCAGATTGCAAAAGTGCTGAAGTACTTCTGGGAAGTACCAGATGCTGTAGCTGCTCCATCCCAGGAAATTACCTCATCAGTAGGCAAAACAGTCATGCTACCTCTTGCTTTGTACTCTGTGGTTTGATGAGTCGCCTTTCCTTTCCTGCCCAGATCGTGACTCCACATCCACAGGTGAGGTGGACAGTTTCTCTGTGCAAACTTGTTCACTTGATAAGCCACTTACCCTGCACCCAGAGTGCAACTTCAAGCTGACTCAAGCAGGGGACGAACCTTAAGTGATACTCCCTGCTTCCCAGGTGAGAGACAACTTGAAGAGAGTATCAAGTCCCTCTTCTATAAAGAGGTAACAGGTGCCTGAGCCCAATCCATGAATCCTACTTGCAAATAATCCCTTATTTCCAAGGTGTGAGCCTACACTCAACCTGAGAGAGCACAGGAATTTTTGGCATATCTTTTCATGTCAGCAGTCTTTCCTGGAGAGCTGTTTGCTTTCTCCAAGTAGGTTATGAAGACTCTTTTTTTGGTGCACCTGGACCACAGCTAAGAATTGCAGTATGAGCCCCGGGTTTTTTAGAGTTAGGTATGTTGCAACTCATTGCTGTCTACAACTACCTGAAGGGAGGTTGTAGCCAGGTGGGGGTTGGTCTTTTCTTCCAGGCAACCAGCAACAGGACAAGGGGACAGAGACTGAAGTTGTGCTGAGGGAAGTATAGGCTGGATGTTAGGAGGAAGTTCTTCACAGAGAGAGTGATTTGCCATTGGAATGGGCTGCCCAGGGAGGTGGTGGAGTCACCGTCCCTGGGGGTGTTCAGGAAAAGACTGGATGAGGCACTTAGTGCCATGGTCTGGTTGACTGGCTAGGGCTGGGTGCTAGGTTGGACTGGATGATCTTGGAGGTCTCTTCCAACCTATTCTATTCCTATTCTATTCTATTCTATTCTAACTCAGTGCTCCCATGCCCGAGCTGCTTGCGATTCGAGTGGCTTGCACTGCAGGTCTGTACCTGCAAAGGACTGGTACAGGTGAGCTCCAGCTGGGAATCTTCTAACTTCCAAGCATTCAGGGCTCTTTCAACAAGAGTTTGAAAATGCATTTCTAAAAAAAAAAAAAAAAAGAAAAGTTTTAAAAAGTTTGGAGATTACATCCCATAGCAACTTTAGATGTTAGTATGGCACTCAAATTCAGCTCAAATACACTTGTAAGCCAATGCCACATCCCTGTGTTACAGCAGGAAATACCAACACCGGTCTCTGAAAAGGTTCAGACCAGTTGTACCACAAGCACATGCATTTCTCAACCTAAGTTCAGCAGCCCTCAGTGAAACACTCCATAACATTCTGTGTGAGGCATGCATGCATTTACTGAATAGTTCATATTTGGCTTCTGAAACGCACAGCACACTAAGCAATTAAATGGAGCCCTTCGTGTATATATTTTTACCGTAAGCTCAAATGTACGTATTTGTATCTGCTCTTGCTAAAACAATGCAGTGATCCTCAAGGAATGGCTGCTGAAGCATGGACCCTTCATCCACTTCAGAAATAGGCAGTCTGAAAAAGACTGAGCTTTTGCCATTCAATCACACACAAGCTAACAGAGGAGAGGATAACAAATCTGGCTGTTCTAACCTAGCCGGCTCATTGACACCTTGTCCTCGTATCTACCCGTGCTTTCTGCAACCTCTTATTAGGGCATCTGGCCCTAAAATAATCAGCACCTCCTCGGAGCTGAACTGTGGAGAGTACCAGTCAAGAAAGAGCACGAGCTCACCTTCTCATCCACCTGGCACCCCTCGGTGCCAGCGACCTGTGCTCGTCCAGTTTAACTGCCACCTTCTGAAAGCTGAGGTCAGGAGACAGGACGTCATTGATGAAGACATACTAAGCCATGCCTGGCTCAGAGCACACACACACTGGGGCTGCTAGAAGGCAGAAGAACCATTTAGAGGGAGCCAAGATACGCTGATGTTGGATGGAGCCTGTTTGGAGGCTTAACCTCCATTAGCATACAAATGAAGTGACACAGGCAGTCAGGGCTTGCCAGCAAAGGGACAAAATCATCTCCCCAATTTGGCAGCTCTCTGGAGCATTCAGTTCGTGAATGAAGAGCCAGGCACACTTGGAAGCCAAGCTGGGTCCACAGCTTACAATTAATTGACCTTACATGGCAAAAACAGGTCTGGAGAATAACGCAGACCAGCATTTTTTCTGCTCTTAAAGTAAGTTTCCATTGTAGGAAAGTGACTTTAAAGATGTTTATTACCACTCCAGCAGACTGACAGCCTTTCACCTATTGCATCCACAGGCCAAGAGGAGTTGTGGTACGGTTCTCCTGCCGCAATCTTCTGGCCACTAACAGAGTGCTTGGCTTTATTCCAAATAAAAGAGAAGGAACTGAAAGTTCACAGGAAAAAAATGATACCCAGGAGATGTGACCATGGATCTGCCAAGCCTAGGCACAGACAGGGATTTTACTTAGAAGTCTTTATTAGGATGAAGAGTAAGGAGACAAAAACAGCATCAAAGACCTTGAGAGCTGAGCACGAGAGCGTAGAGGGAAGGAGTAGATGCATTTATTTGTGTAGTCTCCATAAGCCTTTTAAGGTATTTCAGTTAAGACAGAAGGAAAAGGGCTTACGATGCCTTTCACATTCATTAGGGTTTAGTTTTCCTTCTTTAAATATTTTCAATTGTCAGGAGTTCAGCTTGGACACAAATCCAAGGCAATGTAAGCACAAAGGCATGTAGATTTTTCCAAGAGCAGTGTAGTATTGCTCCTATAGCTACACAGTCTACTTTGGGGAGGATCAAATTTCTAGGGAAGAAGGCAAAACTAATTTAAACATTGCTAAAATGTAAAAGAAAAAAAAACAGTGCTAGGAAAGAATGCTCTGTTTTCTTCAGATACTTTCACTCTGCTTTAAATACAATGACTTGAAAAACAATTCATCCTTCACTGACATTAGCAATCCCAGTCAGGCCAACTCATATCTTCTCCATCCTAGAACAAATACTTCTCTTCATTAAAGGGTTGGAGCTACAAGAAAATCTGACAGATCTCTCTCTTAAAATCCTCTCAGCATTCTCCAATTAGCTTCTGGTTTCTCTCCACACTGATGTTGTCCTTTTCCCTGTTTTTTTAGCCACAGTTTAGTGCTATCCTCTGATGTTGTAGCAGCTGCCATCTGGAACTGCACAACTGACTCATTCTTTGCAGATGCTCTGAGTCTCTCTCTGGCTGGGCTAAGGTAGGTGCTACACTCCTGCCGATTTCACCTAGTAGGTACCTGAGTGCATAGGCTCCAGCAAACATCCACAAAGTCATGGACTTGCTTTAGCAATCAGGTAGACACAAACCCCTCTGCTGTTAACAACTACAAAACCTATGATCTCAGCTGCTTTTTTGATGGCATGAAGCAGTCAACCCGCTTTAATGAAAAGCAGGAGTGACAGTCTGGTTGAGCAAGAGCTGGGAATTTTAACAACTTGGATCAAAGAACTGTATGACATCCAACTTGATTTGGTGCAAAAAAAAAGTCACAAGACAAGAAACATCAAAATATAAACACTCCTTGCCAAGTACCCCTTGACCACGTTGTTAGTGTTCCCCACTCCCTCAGCAGTCTCCTCTCCTGCTAAGCCAATTCTGGCACAGCTGTTACATTGGGTAGTTTTGGATCTTGACCTCTGGAAAATACCCCATTCAAGTTTCTACAAGGAAGAAATATTTCATTGAAGAATTAGCACTTGTTTAACCCACTCTCTCTCTCACATACACAAAAGGAGCAAAGTGTTTCACCAAAATGAATATAGCAGAACTGAGTAGTTCCATGACTCAGGGTTGAACCAGTTATGATGCAAGTCTACTAGTGGCTCCAGTTTGCATCTGGTCAAATTACAGGGCAAAACTGCTCCAGTCGTGTTAGGTCTTGCATATTCTAGCACCACCATCTGAACTGGAACAGCAACATAGTTTTCTAGTTGTCTCCACACTTTGCTTTCTTGTGGTCAGAATTTAAGAGTAGTTGTTGCTTCTCAAAATTTTGCTTTGTAAATACCTTTCTTATTCATGCTTCTAGGCACATAACATCACCTCCAGCAACATCAACCTTTTATGACTGTGACCTATAGCTTGAAAATTACATTTTGTTATGAAGATGCTAGCTCTGTCCTGAACTCACCCACAAAAGGTCCCACACAGTTTATGTCATTAATTCTTGTTTCTGTCTCTTTCCCCCCCACACTTTGAAAATGCAAAAAATCAAAACAACACAGCTTAACTGAGCAGAAATAATGATAATTGTAGACCTTTGCTTGAGTGGACCAGTTCTGTTTGGCTGAATTCTTCATGCTCCAGATCAAAACAAGACCATGCAGTACAAGCCTGTGGTATGGGCTTAAGCTACTTGTCTCAAATGAGTGAAGTAATAAGCTGCTATGGAAGTCTGCTACTGAGCTACTGATGCTCTTTCATGAGTTCCACTACTAAGCACATGGCAACCTTCAACTCATGAGACACAGCCTGAGGACATGTGCACCACCTTGGTGTAATGCCATGGACAGGTGCCACATCCATCTGTCATCTGATGCAGTTCCTGACCTCTGCTTCACACTGACTTCAATTGTATCCTTTGCTGTCCAAAGGCAGGGAGGCAGCAGAGGCATGCCAGGACCCACACCACTTTCCTGGGGGTCACTCTAAAGGCAGCCTGTCATGCAGTCTTGCTGGTGATCACCACTTTCCTATGCCCACTCAATGGCTGCTAGAGCTACATCCAGCTTCTGCCTCTGATGCAGCTTCCACTTAGGGAAGTGTAAAGGAAGCCTTTGCAAGCCTTCAGCTGTGCATGTTGAGCCTTCCTGCACTGTTTGCTTGTAGAAATGAGCAACAGAAGCAGCCAGTGACAAGATTCCTCATTCGAAAGGAACTAACACAGAACAAAAGATCTTGGAAAAGTTAACAACCTTCTGTGAGGTTCAGCATGAACTACAGAGACCAGCTGCAAAATAATGTTTGGATTTCATCTGTAAACAGACTGTGTTTTACAGGGGGTTCATATGTCTATTTTGGTGAAGTAAGTTATTCTCAGGAAAAATGCTCTTTGTAAGGCCCCAGGAAGGCAAGGGGACAAGAGGTGAAAAGGAAGTCCTGTTTGTGTTGTTAGGAGAAACTTCACTTCTAGACTTAGAAAGACACTCTAAAATAAACATTCCACAGAGCCACAAATTTGGATAGTCTTCAAGAAAATCATGTTTTGGTGTGGTTTTTTTTTCCTTTCTTTCTTTCCCTTCCCCCCCAGCTCTTCTATCAGGATATTTAAAGCTACTTTCCTGCCTTTTAAAGCACACCCTGATTTTGTTTCCTGGATGGGGGTGGGGAAAAAAACCCACAGAGATAGAGAATTGCAGCCAAAGGTAAATAAGAACAGTACATGTTTTAGTGTCTGCATAAAGCAGTGAGGCAGAGGGATAGAAAAGTGGATTGAATATAAAGAAGAGGAGAAGAGAGAGACTGCCCAGGTCCCAGGCTTTTTGAAGATTCAGATTCAAAACTAAGAGCACAGGAAAATCTACTGAAGCCATAAACACTATGCAGTCTTAACAAACTGTGTGTTTGAAATGGACTCATTTCACACAGTTGCTGTGTGAGGGTAAAGTCCTCTGAAACAAGGGCGGCTTTAACTGAAGGAGGCTCCTAGATGAAAAGCAGTGACACCTGTCACCTTGATCTAGTGTGGAACAATACTGAACCATGCTATTTCTCATGCCATCCTATTTTGTCCCTCAGAGAAGTCCTGCTGCTTCTGCACCTAAAAATGAAAAGCAAACTCTTTGGGTTCCTATAAAAGCAGTTCAAGTGAAAAAACAAAAGATGAGGTATTTTGTTTTCATTCTCAGATTTCTTCAAAACATGAACAACGGCACAGTGCTCTGGAAACCTAATCATGCGACACTCAAACAGCACCAGAACAAAACACATTTCCAGAAGCTCTCAAGCCTGTAGGACCTGGGGAAAGCAGCACAAATTCAGTGAAAGACATTACTTGATCCTTCCAAAGACGAGTTTTGAGGTTCCATGAGCTATAGGCTCTAAGTTTGATAGCTATGCTAGCCACTGATTTGTCAGTTACTTGGTTTCCTCTCTCACTATGATCTTCCTCCACAGACACTTGCTTTTTTTGCTTTTAAAAATGGATTTCATAATGGCACAGCAGCACTGAAAAATAATAATGAAGAGTGCATCCCTTGGTCAGTGTGTTCTAAGAAAGTGCTGTCACCTCAGTCACCCAAAGAAGCCATTCATCTATGCGCAGTGCAGGATAGATGTGAATTATAAACGTGCATTTCTCCCTCTGGCAATTGTTATGAACCATATTATTAGAATGCATTGCCTTCAGGTGAAATTACACCAGACCTACCAGCATCTCACCCTACAAGATACCAGACATTCTACTCATCCTACTGCAAATAGTTACTTGGACCTTAATGGAGAAGACTAAGGTGGATTTTTTCCTCTTATGAGAGTTCTGTGTCACAATTGCAGAATGTCATTTACAGCGTGTACATGATCAGAGGGCTGGAGCACCTCTGCTATGAGGACAGGCTGAAAGAGTTGGGGCTCTTCAGCCTGGAGAAGAGAAGGCTTCGAGGAGACCTTAGAGTGGCTTTCCAGTATCTGAAGGGAGCCTACAGGAAGGCTGGGGAGGGACTATTGACAAGGTCTGGTAATGTCAGGACGAGGGGGAAAGGGTTTAAGCTGGAAGAGGGGAGATTTAGACTGGACGTTAGGAGGAAGTTCTTTACAGTGAGGGTGGTAAGACATTGGCACAGGTTGCCCAGGGAGGTTGTGGATGCTTCCTCCCTGGAGGTGTTTAAGGCCAGGCTGGATGAGGCCTTGAGCAGCCTGCTCTAGTGGGAGGTGTCCCTGCCTATGGCAGGGGGTTGGAGCTGGATGATCCTTGAGGTCCCTTCCAACCTAAACCATTCTATGATTAACGCTCTTAAGCATAAGATATTTTTGCTCTTCAAGATCCATTGACAGCCAATGACCAGTACTAGTCCCATCAGCTTTTTCCCCCCCCCTCTATTATTTTTGTTGTAGAAAACAACAAGCTGAAGAACCTCTGGCAGAGGCTCACAGAAGTTCTCCACTTTGCACTTTCCCAGACTCAGTGCCACAAGAAAGGGTCAAAACACAAAACCCACTGCCATTCTGGAATGAAGGTGTAACAAGCTTTGCTGGCCAATGAAAACATTTCTCTCTATCTTTTTCTGCACTCAGCACTGGCATTTCTTCTGCACAACTGGATTAGTTTCTCAGAAGCTGAAGTAGTCTGTGGTGCATGTTCTGCCTTCGAAGCAGAGGTAGTCAGATAGCTGTATTATTGAAGGAACACAACTCAGAGCCTGGTGAAAAGAGCTTGAAATCGTCTGACTTGCAAGAGATTTTATTGTGGAATCTGTGCCCTTGATTTGGGGTGGAGAGTGGGGAGTAGGGGGTGCATTTTAGAAGATAGGATCTGAATTTAAAGAATTTAATGTTAATTTAGGATGAACTTCACATTAGATTTTTAAATATTCATTTGCATCCTTTTCACCTCAGACTCTTGATTTTATCTCCTGTATTAATCATGACTGAAGTCTTTCTTAATAAGCAATAAATACCATCTAAAAACTGCTGTACTCTGCTATTTCTGACATTTGTACTACACACTATATTTAATAATTTAACCCTAGAGTGTGCTCTGTACTTCTGCTTCATAAAATTTGATGCACATGGAGAAGAAAAAAAGGTCTTATTCAGTACTAGCAATAGAAATCAGTGCAATATATAGTAATATGGTGTACTATAATGACAAATTTACTTGCAGAAATACACTTCAAACATTATCTTCTAGCTCATGGTAAATCCTTCTGGGCATGGGAGAGTTGGTGAGCTGATAAAACAGGTCCCATTTCCTAGGAACCATTATAAGGTTTGAAATCCATTATAAGGATTTGAATCCATTATAAGGATTGAAAGGGGAGAAACATGTAGCATTTTAGCTGTCTTCAGTTTTTGTTCTGTGGAGTTTTGTTAGTGTTTTTCATTTGTTTGGAGTTTTTGTTCTGGTTTGGTAAAATAATAGCAATGTTAAAAAAATGTTTTAAACTCACAGGTTGTCCTTTTAGAGGTTTATTAAAATGAGACTGTGCTGTTACCATTTTAAAGTCTTCCTTCTCATTGGTTACTGCTTCTAATGCTCCATGCCTGCAACTAGGCTGTTAACACAGATGTAATTCATGGCATATTATGATCCATGGCATATTTAGAGATCCATGGCATATTTAGAGATCCATGTATCTTTAAATAAGTAGCTTTTCTTTGTTTTTCTTAAATGTAGGTTTCTACTTATCCTAAAAATACAGACAGTATTTTAGCAGGGTGTAACCTGTTATCAATCGAAACACGGCTTCATTTCCCACAAACAGGCAGCTCTGTACTTTCATGAACCAATAAACATACATTACAGCCAGAGTAAATCTTGTAAAAGCTCAGCCCAAGGTAGTTCATCTGAGAGAACTGGAATCCTTTATAAAAAACTTGCAGAAAGTACCTGAGCAGCATTTAGCTCACTTGCCTGAACAGCAGTGCAAACATGGGCTAGGTATTGATTTCAAAAGAGTTATTGTTATGGATCTGCATCCACCCAGGGAGGGAACTTAGACCTTCTGGTAGTGTCTAACAGAAAGGAGTCAGAATAATTTTCAATCACTGCATAAGATGTTTTCTTTTGCCCATTCAGCCTTAGGCAATTAACAAAATTTTAACTTCCCCTGAATGTCTTGGTAGAATCATAGAATCAGGGTTGGAAGGGACCACAAGGATCATCTAGTTCCAACCTACTCTAGATCAGGCTGGCCAGCGCCCCATCCAGCCTGGCCTTAAACACCTCCAGGGACGGGGCCTCAACCACCTCCCTGGGCAACCCATTCCAGAGTCTCACCACTCTCATGGTGAAGAACTCCCTCCTTACACCCAGCCAAAAGTCTTGATTTGAAAATTTTGTCCTCGAGTGGAAAAGCCAGTATTTTGAAGTCTGGCTACATTTCACTTAGTCTTTGATTTGGGATACACAAGAAACAATCTAGATTGTTTACAAGGCCAAGTGTAAGGTCCTGCACCTGGGTCGGTGCAATCCCAGGCACAGATACAGGCTGGGTGATGAATGGCTGAGAGCAGCCCTGAGGAAAAGGACCTGGGGGTCTGGGTCGACGAGAAGCTCAACATGAGCCGGCAGTGTGCACATGCAGCCCAGACAGCAACCCTGTGCTGGGCTGCATCAAGAGCAGTGTGGCCAGCAGGGCAAGGGAGGGGATTCTCCCCCTTTACTCTGCTCTCCTCAGACCCCACCTGGAGTACTGTGTGCAGTTCTGGAGCCCCCAACACAAGAAGGACATGGAACTGCTGGAGCCAGTCCAGAGGAGAGCCACGAAGATGCTCAGAGGGCTGCAGCAGCTCTGCTATGAGGACAGGCTGAGAGAGTTGGGGCTCTGCAGCCTGGAGAAGAGAAGGCTTCGAGGAGACCTTAGAGTGGCTTTCCAGTATCTGAAGGGAGCCTACAGGAAGGCTGGGGAGGGACTATTGACAAGGTCTGGTAATGTCAGGACGAGGGGGAATGGGTTTGAGCTGGAAGAGGGGAGATTTAGACTGGATGTTAGGAGGAAGTTCTTTACAGTGAGGGTGGTGAGACACTGGCACAGGTTGCCCAGGGAGGTTGTGGATGCTTCCTCCCTGGAGGTGTTTAAGGCCAGGCTGGATGAGGCCTTGAGCAGCCTGCTCTAGTGAGAGGTGTCCCTGCCTATGGCAGGGGGTTGGAGCTGGATGATCCTTGAGGTCCCTTCCAACCTAAACCATTCTATGAGTCTAGATTTGCTGGAAAAGGCCATTTAACCAAGCTTCTAAGTACAACACCCAAACTAAACAAAAGCAAAGGCTAGGATTTGCTCTGAATTCAGGCAAATCAGTCCTTTAGAAAAGGCTGGGATTGCCTTTGCATTCTGAGGGCTGGAAATGTAGTGCTCCTATTGCTATGGTACCCGCTGCAAGGGTAATGAAATTGAAAGACTGACATTTTTTGTGTCAGTACTGTTATCAACAGAATTATTCCTGGAAATTAAAAGAGGAGGAATTAATTTTTAAATATTCCAGCCCATGTTTTCTAAAATAACTGCAAGTTGTATCTCTCCAATTCTGCACATGCTTCACAGCACCTCAGGCAGCTTTGATTTTCAGACAGCACTGAAAATGCATTTCAGACCCTAACTTCCCCAATCCTCTAGAGGTGCAGAGAAGGAAGGGTGGTGGCATTAGAAGAACCAAAGGTGGGAAGATCAGTGTAGTAGAAGTGCCAGTGCTTAAAGCTGGCTAAAATAATGAGATAGATAAGACTGAAATTTGAAAACCTAAGCCAAGAATTGTTCATGTATGAAAACCATGTCAGCAGAAATAGCCTAATGAACTTACCTGTTGGTTCAGACCCCAGGCTGGCCGCAGGCCTTATGCAGGTATAGCTTAAATTCTCACAAAAATGGCAAAGACTGCTTTCCTGACTGACTTTTAATTCATCAGAAGCAGCCAGCCCTCGAAGATGGGAGGCACTGGGCAGACATTCTGCTCACCTGTGCTAGGGACCTCAGCTTTTGACAGGTACCAGAGAAGCCCAAGCTACACAGCATGAGCAGGCAATGTTTCACAGTATCTGACCAAATTCAGTGACAGAGTCCATCCTCTCTCTTACCATTCCTCATTACTAGAGCAAAATCTAAAGATTAAACATCTTCAGTTTGTTTACTCCATGTGCCAGTCACATGAGCTCACAAATCAAAGGCTCAGAAAACCATCCTCAAACACTGTTTAACAAAGGAAAACAATCAGGTACCTATGCCAAATGAGTTAGTAAATACACATAAGGCTCTCCAAGCAGGAGTCATGAGTCCCCAAAAAGACTGTGCTATTTTGAGCCCAGCAAGAATGTTTTGGTGAGAAGAACTAGATTACAGGCTGTGTAAGGAAAACAAGGATGATATCTACTTCCCTCATAGGCTTGCTGAGATGTATAAGAACATGAATCAAAACATAGATAAGACACAACTTCTTCTGCTGGGGAACTGGCTGAGCTGCATCTCTAACCTCATCCCTCTCTGCCGTTTCTTTGACTAATCCACTTTGCTTCCTAACCTCCTGGCCAAACCTCCATTCTTCCTTGGGACTGCGGTAAGGCTGAAAGGAGTAGTGGGGAAGGTGAATGGGTGTTTGAGAGCCCCTCCTGGGGACTCAGGTTTCTGGGAGGGCTGTTGCGTTTCTGTGTTACCTTTTACCTTGTATATTTCTGTATATATTGTAAATATCTGCTTGTATATTCTGCTAAGATGTAAATAATAAGCTTCATTCAATTTCCAGAGCTGCCTGAGTCTAGTCTGGGTGATTTCCAAAAGTGTGTGTGTGGGGGAGGCAGGTAACACCCAAACCATCACAAAGACACACTCCATTTTAGGTACTACTGCTTACAAACAGGCACAGATTACCAAAACTGATGACACTGGGAAGATTGAGCCAGTGATATACTTACTTCTGGATAGCAGTCAACCTGTGAAGAATGGAACTTTACTTTTGCTCCATGCTGCTACTTTCTGCCTCTCCACCACACCCTCACGTAACGCCTGCTACTGCCTGTGCATCCTTTTATCTTGCGTCTCACCTGTGGCAGTGGCGTTCAGCACGAGACTGCAGCACTGTCATCCATGTGCTGAAAGGATCATCAGGCATCATCAGAGTTTGTTTGCAAAATGATCCATTAAGACAAAACATCATTTCACAAGATGAAGAATCACATGCTTAATTGCCATCTCTGAACAAGTAGAGGTAATTGCAAAGTATCCTGTATTGATGACTCCTCTAGATCTAGACTCAGAGAGAGAAATGAGTCTGGGCTGTGTTTAGGATGGGGACCACAGAAAGCAGTGACTCCACAATCAGAGCTGCTTTTCTTAGATGGAAAAAAAAGGAAAGAAAGCTTACTCAGCCAGTGCTGACTGTTTAAAAAGCAATAAAGAACTTAAAGAAGCAAGCGAGCAATATATTCATCTGAATACTGCTAACACTCCAGCAGGGAAGAGCAAAGTTTTTACTATTAATTGCCAAATAATACAATTTCCCCCTCAAGTACAGCAAACCATTTCCATGGACCATTCAGGGATGGAGCCATTTGCCTGCAGCTGAGACACAGCAGGAAATTTATTATGCTGCTGTATATCAGACATTTCCAAAACACCATGCAAAGTTACATTAATACCCAAAGAGGTCTCAGCTAGGGTAAAGATTCATATCACTGCCTGAGATTATAAAGCTGTATTATCCTACCCAGATTAGCAGGACCTAACAGCAAAATTACTTTGATTTCCAAAGGCTACTAAGAGACTGTGTATATAGTTATATATCCTGCTGAGTTTGTATTTCAAATAATTAACCCTACATTTCAAAAATCACATAAAGGACATGAACATCCCAAGAAGTTGAAAACCTTGCAAAGTGCTGAGCCTGTCCCTCTCTGTTGCCTGCTACAAGCTTTAGGTCTCCTTTGGTAGTCATTAGATCCATTACTCACATGCCAGGAAGGAAAGTGCAACACAGATGTCATTTCTTTCAAGAATTCTGGCACTAAGAGTGAGAGCTCACAGCTAAGGCTCTAGAGGCAAGTCTGTGACATCTCCTCAGCTTTCTATAACTACCCAATAGAATGCTGCAGGACATGAAGAGTCTTAATTTTCTCAGACAAGCTGTATGCCAGATAGTTCACATTACCCAAATTGTGGCTGAACTGACAGCTGTCTCTGCTCATGCACAGAACAGAGCTGCTGTTGTTAACAGTGGCAATGCTGGTGTAAACTGATTTGGGACATTATGCTTTTAAGTGAACATCTACCAACAAACAATTAATGGCTGGTGGAGGTCAGAGGGAGCTCCAGCAGGAAGATAAAGAATTTATGTGGGATGGTGGTGATAGTAGGCTAAGAACTGCCTGAATGCACTGGTTGGGAGCTTTCTGGGTTTTGTGTACCATCCAGTAAGCACAAAGACTGTAACAGCCACTCCCAGTGCCAAAAAAATGGGTTTCTTGCAATAAATGGATGTGGTGGGCTTGCTGTGGCTGGGCTATAGTTATTCATGAAGGGCTCCAGCATGGATCCCATCCATAGGCTAAAGACCTTCAGGAATAGACTGCTCTAGTGTGAGTCCCCCATAGGGTTACAAGTCCTGTCAAGCAAACCTCCTCCATCCAGCATAGGCTTTTCTCTTCATGGATCCCTAGGTCCTACAAGGAGTATGCTCCAGCACAGGCTTCCCACCGGATTACAGCCTCCTTCACACATCACTCCAGCATGGAGTTCCGTGGGCTGCAGGTGGATGTTTGCTCCATTGTCAGCCTCCATGGTCTGAGGCAGGGGAACAACCTGCCTCACCATAGTTTATTCATGTGACCTTGATGTTTGCAGAACTGTTTCTCTCATCCTCTCTTCTCCAGCTGATGAGCAACCTTTATTCCTCCCCCCCCTTCTTAAATGTTATCAGAGAGGTGCTATTGCCGTCACTGATGGCTAGCTGGCATTTGCTCTATCAGATGCAAGGGAAGGTTCTAGAAGCTTCTCACAGAAGCCACACCTATAGCCCTCCTTTGTACCAAAGTGTTGCCAGAGAAGCCCAATACAGTTGAATTAATTTAACAGCAACAAAAGAAGCCAGCAACACAGTTGTGAGCGTGGCCTTGCTTATGCAGAGCCCACCAAAGCCAAGCGCTGCACAGCAGTGCAGTAACGCAGCTCTCTGCCTCCTGAGCCCAAAGGCTTTAACATCCTCTGGAAAATGACACCTGTGACAAACAAACCTGTATCTGGCAGCAATTTCAGTAAATCCATCAGCATGAAAGCAGAAGAGAAAGCTAAAAATAAAGCACAACTTAAAGAAAAAAAATAACCCCCTATCTTAGTATTAATTTACCAGACCAGAATATTAATTGCTTGGAAATATTTAGAGACTGCCAAGTATTTGTGGCTCCTAAGACATTGTTCAGTATTAACAAAATGATGAAATCTGGAATGCCCAAGTGCATTTCCTCTCTTACCCTAATGCTCTTTCCAGTGTGTTCCAGCCATGATGCTGTTTCCGTTTCCCCACTCCATCAGGGTTACTAAACCAAGCCCAGAGTAAGAATAGCAAGTAATCCAAAAGATATTAAGCTAACTATATATACCATACAAAAATGACTAATGCCACATACATCTGGAGGAAATAAGAGTTAATTTGAAATAATGAACTAACCAAGCAAGGCCAACTTCACAGTCACTATTATTTGTGGTGGCCAGCACTAGCAACAGTCAAAATATACATCCATGTTTGTATGCTCCAGTTTCTGGCTGTCACCGAAGCTCTGCTTAATTAATTCTATCACCTCCCACATCATCCAGACATTCTGCCTAATATGTAAATATAAATTACTGCATTTCTCCTCCTCTCTCTCCTATCCAAACCACAGATACCTCCTGTGAGCAGTGTATTATTAAAACTTTGAGGAAGGCAAAATTTAATAACTGGTTTTTCCCAAGGAAAACATTTCCTGCTACAAGGGGATATGAAATAGGGCAAGCTACAAAGTTTGCTGACGAGAAACAACCCCTCTGCCGTGTTCAGCTGTTTGACAACTGTCAAACAGAAGAGACAGCACACCTGAAACACTTAGTCTGAAACAAGGTGAGATGAATCCTTGATATGAAAAGCTTTTTTGTGCTCACACTTGTTTCTGCATGTATGAGCACCAGCACAGCACTGGGGACAGATGAAAGTAGAATTGGACTTGCAACCTTTTCTGTGAGTCAGATGTGATTCATAGCTCAAGCTATGTCATTCCTATCTGCAGTTGTTTATTTTATAATAAATAATGGACCTTTTAAACACTGCCTAACTGGCATGGGATCCACAGCCTTGCAGTTACATGCTGTCAGGTCAAGTCCAGGACACAGCATGAATGGAAAAAGCTGTCGCGGCTGAATAGGGGCGTTCCCCAAAGGCACCCCAGAACTCCAGCTGAATCCACCATGGGTCAGACATAGGGATCTCTCCACCTCTCCTGGCTTCCAGCCTGAGGCCACCCTACTTCATCCACTGCCTTTCCTTTCTGAGCAGCAAACCCACAGAACTGGGTCAAGGAAGCAGAGCTGAGACTTCAGCTGAGGAGTGAAAATGCTTGCAGTCAGCAGTGAGACTTGCCCAGCATGATGACAGCTCCTCAGTACTGCTCCAGAATTTCCACAAAGGCACAGCAAATGGAGGGGGGGGTAGGGGTGGGGAAGCCCTGAAATACAAACTTATGCTTGAAAACATTAATTTGTCAGTAATGTTATAGAGAAGGGTGCCATGCAAGCAGAAAGGAGTCTCTTTACAGGCAGCTTGCTAATAGTGTACACAATTGCTTGACATTGAAAAGATAAAAATAAGATTGGTTTCAAAGGCTGAAGGAAAGTTTCCAAGAAAGAACAAGGGTAAAGACTGTTGCTCCTTCCTTGTCTAGCATATTTGTTGTGTAGCATTTTATAGGCAGGTGAAGAATACCTGTCCTCAGATAAAAATCAACCACACATAGATAAGCAGCCCACCAGACTGAAGATGAGGTTTGTTTTGTACGGTTTGCCTAGCTTCCAGGTTTGGCTAGCAAAATGGAGTTCTCTTAGTTTGATACAGATCCACAATATCTCATGAATATTGCAACATGTCTAAGCCCAAGCAACTGCAAGCAGAGTCAAGTGGTTGCAAGCAGCCAGGTACAGCAGAGCTATGAATGCTGGATTTATGGGATCTGTCTTTCCAAAGGACATCATAGGATGCCAGTGCACTAAGGTGAAACCATACTTAAAATCAAAACATTTCACACAGCTTCTTCCAGAGCAAGGCAGCAACTCTTCTGACTCCAGAAAGTTGCCACAGATGATGAAAAGCTCAACATGAGCCGGCAGTGTGCACATGCAGCCCAGACAGCAACCCTGTGCTGGGCTGCATCAAGAGCAGTGTGGGCAGCAGGGCAAGGGAGGGGATTCTCCCCCTTTACTCTGCTCTCCTCAGACCCCACCTGGAGTACTGTGTGCAGTTCTGGAGCCCCCAACACAAGAAGGACATGGAACTGCTGGAGCGGGTCCAGAGGAGAGCCACGAAGATGATCAGAGGGCTGCAGCAGCTCTGCTATGAGGACAGGCTGAGAGAGTTGGGGCTCTTCAGCCTGGAGAAGAGAAGGCTTCGAGGAGACCTTAGAGTGGCTTTCCAGTATCTGAAGGGAGCCTACAGGAAGGCTGGGGAGGGACTATTGACAAGGTCTAGTAATGTCAGGACGAGGGGGAATGGGTTTAAGCTGGAAGAGGGGAGATTTAGACTGGATGTTAGGAGGAAGTTCTTTACAGTGAGGGTGGTAAGACACTGGAACAGGTTGCCCAGGGAGGTTGTGGATGCTTCCTCCCTGGAGGTGTTTAAGGCCAGGCTGGATGAGGCCTTGAGCAGCCTGCTCTAGTGGGAGGTGTCCCTGCCTATGGCAGGGGGTTGGAGCTGGATGATCCTTGGGGTCCCTTCCAACCTAAACCATTCTATGATTCTATGATTCTATGGCTAGTCAACCATGGATATTCAGTCTAGAAAAGCAAAGCAAGTGAAGAAGCAACAGGAAATTTCATTTGGCATTTCAGTGACAAGCAGCACTGGGTTTCAGCCCTTCTCATTTACACATTCCTGCCTGACCAGCAGTTTAGTGAATACCACAGCTTCTCCATGAAGCTAACAACTCCAGTGGCAGCATAGACTCAAAGGAAAGGCTATCCAACCCTGAAGTGAATTTCCCAGCCTCATTCTGGGACACACACCAGGTTTTCTATTCATTAACACTAAAAACCTTTTGGGGCAGGCTAGATAAGACTCTCAAATTCAGTGTCTTGCAAAGAGAAGGCCACTATTTTCTGTACTTCTGCAGACACCAGTATCTGTTTCATTTAGACACACCATAAAATACCCAGGCAGACATAGCATCTTGCTGGCTGATGAAAAAAAAAAAATGAAGCAAAGGTTCCTGTCACCTTCTGCCCTGCTATAACCAGAAGGGCCTTCAAGGGGGAAAAAAGTAATCTGCAAATGCAGGTTAATTCACAGGTAGCAGAGCTCAGACTTTAGTGCCAACTACCAGATGTTCAGGTAAAGCCAAGATAAGACTGTGAGCATATCTATGGCATAATAAGTGGTTATGATCTGCACAAAGCCTGGCACTAGCTAAGTGCTCGTTTCCTAGTGCCTTGTTTTTCCCAGGAATTGATTTCCAATTGATGGCAACAGGTCATCCATTTGTCCTCTACAGCAGCTGCTGTCTGTGCCAAAGGTTTGCATCGTAGCCCTCCTGGGAGAATTGTAATGCTTCTGTTCCATCATACTTACATCTTGGTGAGCAAATGGAGGAGGATCATTTCTTCCCTGTCTCGCACAACTCTTGGTCTTTGTGCTTGCTCTCCCCTCCCTCATGCAAGCTGGAGCAATGAGCCTTTCCTTACAGCCCCCTAATTCAAACAGTGGACAAGGGTAATCACATTTCACACTTCATGGTTTAAAATGATCACCATATGGATTAGGAAAGAAACTGTGTCTTACTACATAAGCTATCACACAAGCCCATAGCTCTGTTAATGGTTTCTTTGCCATGTTCGCAAGGATTAGGTATTTGCCATAACTGGAGATGGGGGTGCTGGACCTACATCTTCTCCTTGTTGCTTTATTTTGCTAGCTCCCTAGTTTTTAAGCTTGCAAATAGCAGAAAGCAAGATGTCAGTTCTGTTGCTGTGAGCTAAGCATGCTTTGTAGATATTTACCACACTGCATTTCACATACTGCTAATGACTTGCTAGGAAATTAGCTTGCTGTTGGCTGTCCTTAACAGCTCTGAGACACCCATTAGGGTCTCCCATGAGGAGCCTTCTCAACACCACACACTGGGGGCCTTCTCAACAATTCCCAGTTTTGGTGGGGAACATAACCCTGGTTTTCAGAGTTGGAATTGCATTCATGGGATTCTCTACTTCCAGCTGTGCCAGGCTAAGCAGTAACAACAGCAAAGCTGCCTGAAACAGGGCAGGTGACACAAGTAATCATGCCCAGGGTCTCCCTGCCAGCCAAGAAGAAAGCAGGAGTTGACAGGAACGTTCAGAGGACCACACCATCAGAGCAATGGAAAAGGGCTTTTGGCCCACTTGGAACAGCTCTGTGTTCTGCAGTGCTTCATCTAATTAGTGCTTGAGCAACAATGCTGCTTCCCTTTGGAGACACTGGCTTCACACTCTGCATCTCTGCCCCCACATTTTGCCCCCTCCCCAGCAATTATTGCTCTTGTCATCTCACTTCAAAAGGTCCAGATACTCCCCAGCCTCATTGCCTCCGTTCCTGACAAATGGGCTCCTTCAGCCCTTGTTCCCAGGGTTGGAGCTGGTGCTCACGTTAGGAAGGCTGCACACAGATGTCACACAATAAGCACCATCTCCTTGACACCCTGTGCTGCCTGCACAAGGAAGAGTTTGCCACATAAATCCAACCATATAATCGATTTTCATGCCAACATTTCTGGGTCACAGCAACCACTCATGCTCTGGGGAGCCTTTCATAAGCAAATGACTTCAGATTGCTCTGCTCTGAATAATCTTCTCTGACAATGGTTATTGTTTATGCTTGAAGCTCCAGTCAAAACTGGAGCCCCACTGATGCCAGATAAACGGGCAGGTAAATACAGCCCCTGCCTGAAAGGACTTGCTGCATAATTTATGTCAACAAGCAGGCGGAGCAACAAAGAGGAGTCCAAGTTCAGGGACTGGAAGCATGGGGTTGAAAAAAGGCAGAAGCAAAGACTGGCCAAAATGTTGCATCATCAGACTGAAGGGCTCCCCACCACCCCAACCTCACCCCTGTTTGATCACAGAGGCACAAGACTGAGCAGACCTCTTGAATTCTGAGTTCTTATCACACAGCTATGCCCCCAGGCAGGATCAGCTGCACCCAGCTCATCCCTGACAGAGGCGAGCAACAACATTTCAGCAAAGATTCTGCTAGTTCCCAGCTACTGATACTTTTAGCAGGATCTTAACGCCTGTTCTGGCCAGAGGACAAGCGAAGTCGATTGTTGCTTTGGTCTTTGCAAACAAGTAATGTATTTGAAAACTTTTCTTTCTTTCAGCTTTGCCTTCCCTATATTACACAACTCCACACCTTTCTCTTTCTTTTTTTCTTTGCAGCCCCTCCAGTCGGTCTTGCAAAGGAATCACTACTATTATCTCCACATGGAGTAGAGTCCTTTCCATGTCCTTTCAGCTGTGTCTAGCCTTGAGCAATAACTGGCTGCTTCTGCTGTCTTCTCAGTCACTGGCATTTTCAGACCTTTTTCTGCAGAACTACAGCTTATCCATTGCTTCTCGTCTTCTAACCAACTGAACAATTAATGCTTGGCTGTGCTAGTTTGAGCCTAACTAGAATGTTTTGGTGAGAAGAGTTAGATCACAGGCTGTGGAAGGAAAACAGTGATGTCTACTTCCCTCATAGGCTTGCTGAGATGTATAGGAACAAGAAATAAAAACATAGATAACCACTCTCACTTGAGCTGCTGGCTGAGCTGCATCTTCTAACCTCACCCTCCATTTTCATTTCTTTTTCTAATCCACTTTGCTTCCTAACCCCATTCCTCCTTAGGACTGGGGTACCAAACACTGATACAGCAGAGAAATTCACTTTTGTCTTCCCTAGACCACAATCTACTTGGAATTAATTTTTCCACTTGCAGTTATTTTGAATCAGAAACATGTTCCCTAGACTTCCTGAGCCCCACTCCCTGGCTCAAAGTTTCCATTATGAAATGTATTCAGTCATGATTTACTGTTCCATCAGTCAAGTCATCTGGGAAAATACTGACTTCAGGCCTCTCTGATGCATTTCTTGACTGGGATGATGATGCCCTGACTGCTACTTGAAAGTCCTTTTCTGATCCCCTATTTGACTGTGTCATGTTTCCCCAGGCTTATCAAGCAAGACGATGCCAATGTTTAGCTAGAAGGTTTGATAAATAAAGGACACACCCACACTGGCTTTATCACCTCCTGAAGAGGAGATGTAAACTACTGTGGTACTGAAAATGCTTCCCTCAGCAGAGGACTGGCAGAAAACAGGCAGATCAAAACATCTTCAGCAAGTGCAAGAGGGAGAAAAACTAGTTCCCCATGTTCTCTTTCTGAAGATGCAGCCACCTTCTGTCCTTTCTTCCAAAAACTCATCTCCTAAAATCTGTCCCAAACACTCTCTGGAGCAAACTGAGTTAGCCATTACACAGCTGTTTCTGCCACCTCCCATGAAGAACAGGCCCTAAGGTCTTCTTACAGATTACTAGAATGGTTTGGATTGGAAGGGACCTCGAAAACTATCTAGTCCAGACATTCCTGCCATGAGAAGGAACATCTTTCACTAGATCAAGTTGCTCGAAGTCCCATTCAGCCTGGCCTTGGATATTCCCAACTTCTCTGGACAGCCTGATTCTGTCTCACCACCCTCATCATAATCATCATTCCTCAAGAGGACCAGAGAGGCTTGATTTGCTGCTGCAAACAAAAACTCCTTTTTTTCCCCAGTTCAAGGAATTCTTGACTCACAGCGAATCCTGTGCCAGCTGCAGACCAAGGACATGCCTGCAGTGCTCAGCAGGAGCAAGCCAGCTTCCCAGGCAGCCACTGCTCCTCTGTGTGCCAGGCACTGTTCCCCTTCTCACACGCAGAGCTAGATTATGTTTAGTGCTCGTGTTGGCTGGAACAAAACCATATTTCTGCTTGGTGAAGCCTGCAGAAGCCAGAGTGAAAGAAGGATTTCATCTCTCTGTGTAATGACTTAAGGTCCAATCAGTTTTAAAGCTAGAACCAAAAAAGAATAATCAAAAGAATAGGGAAGGAACAGTGTCAAAACCACAGTACAGCTTGATTTGAAAAACATCAGCTAAGGCTGTCAATCATCAACACAGTCTGCACATGCTTAACTTACATTTCCAAGAATATAATAGCAGGATGGAGGTTGGACTGGATGATCTTGGAGGTCCCTTCCAACCTAGGTGATTCCACGAAAGCGGAGTTCTAACAGGCCTGGATCTAAAATTATTTGACACACACAAATCCTCATAACCAAACTCTCCCAAGGTCACACATAGCCTGAAATGAAGAAAGACTTCCTTATCTGTGCCACCAGTACTCCTGACCCACATCTGGTGGCATTGGTGATCTGTTTTCATTTGCCAGCTGAAAAAAAACCCAACAACATCCTTATTTGACAAATAAGTAATAATGAGAGGTTGTTCTGTCTGTGCCTTAGCTGCTTCTGCACAAACTGATCACTCACTAATTACTTTTGAGCCGCTGTAACAAGCTACATGTTTCAGCTGTACGGATTAAAAAGGTCTACCCATAAAGAGATGACAGGGGTGAAAAAGCTTTCTTCATCAGGAAACATATTGCACTCCTCTGGATCAACAGCACCCTAATGGCTGCACTTCTAGAACAGTGTCTTTAGAGCAAAATAATGAAAGCTGTACATAATTTGATATAATCTAAGTATTTAATGAACTGCATTTTTCATTCTGTGCATAACAAATCATAGAATCAAGCAGGTTGGAAGATACCTCCAAGATCATCCAGTCCATCCTATCACCCATCCCTGTTCAGTCAACCAGACCATGGCACTAAGTGCCTCATCCAGGCCTTGCTTGAACACCTCCAGGGACAGACTCCAGCCCATTCCAATGCCAATCACTCTCTCTGGCAACAATCAGTGGAATCTCAGAGAAAAATCCAAACCTGGATTTCCCAAACTGACAAACTTAATTTTCCCAATGAAGGCCCTTGTGAGGATATTCTGTTGCAGTGCTCACAGTTGCACTGTTCTCTTCTGCAGTCAAGCACAGCTTTGCAGAAATTACTTCTTGTTGGCTTTAATAACACTATTTCTCATTAACAGTGGTCAGTGGATCTGTCACTTTGAAGGCCAAAGTGAGCATGGCTATGTGATTTGTGTGAACAGCTCTTATCTTTGCCTTCAAAAGGCATTTAAAGGTGGAAATGGAGGGAGGTACCTTGTCAGAAGGAAAGCTTTTAGAACATTACAGTTTAAAGGAGCTTTAAAAACTGCCTACTGCAACTTCCTGTGACTTCCCCCCCCCTCCCCTTCATTTAAACTTCAGTATTTCATAAATCTATTACACTGCTAAAGCCAAAATCTTACCACTATTATTTTTTATTCCATGAAATACAACCACCATATCACTTCCACAGGACAGGAAATTAAGCATAAAGCAGTAACTTGGTCCTTAAGAAAACCTTTTAAGGGCATACAGCTTTTCCACAGCAAAACCCACCAGCAACAAAGCTGCCATTTACACCACATTGCTGCTTTAGCAGGATATCTTAACCACAGAGCAGTGCTCTTCTAGAAACATGCAAGCTCTGCCTTTAAAGAACAGGCTTTATGGCCACTTCACTCAGCCAGCATAGTGTTGAATACTTTAAAGCTCACTCTCAGGACTGTCACCTTCCACCCTTAAAGAGTCTACTCGACGCTCAGGAGTAGGTTTCTTCCCTGTAAGCACAAAGATAAGGCTTAGATCAGCCTTGAGAAACACTGGGTACCAATACCAGGCTCATCATCCATCAGTGAGCCTGCTCCATCTGAACCACCTCAAGTCTGCAGAAGTTATTTCTCACTCCTCCCAAAGAGCTGCCCTCTCCCACTGAAAATCTGCAGTCACACATGCCACCTAACAGCAGCCATGGCCCATCCCCATGGCAAGAAGCAATGAGTGCTCTGAAATCAAGCACTGCAACAAGATGTTTGAGAGTAAAGCTATGTAGGACCTTTAAGCTGCACTTCTTAGGTCAGAGAACAACTCTGCCATCTAGTACTAGGAAAGCAGTGCTAGAACAAGCGTACAGAAGGGTGTTACAATCTGCTTTAGTGAAATGCTGCCTCATAAAAAGCATATTCTTCCCAGCCCCTTTTCCCCCATTTCTTACACACAGAGGTGTCCTTAAATCTATCCTCTTCCACAGAAGATGGACCATAGAAATACCATGAATAATATTCATCAGCTTAATAATGTATGTCTGAAACTTCAGACGTGAAGCAGTGGAGAGTCCAGAAGGTCCTCCACAATTTGATAACCACTTTATACCCCACATTTGCACATCTTGATATCAAGTTTGTTGTTAGAGGCACAATTTTTGTCCTCTGCTGACAGGAACTTAGACAAATAAGTAATCCTAGCTCTGAGTTCACAGTAGTTTGTGTTACCTTTGTGCTTGCAAAGAGGGGATAGCAGCCATCGACACTGTCACGCTCTACCATCTCCATTCTCCAACAAGTAGACCTCTGCTCAGCACATCATTTTGTGACTATTCCGTCAGAAGTATTTCCCAGAGGATGCTAAAAGAGTAAAGCCTATCCCACTAGGAGGTGGAGGTATCTGACTGCTTCTCACACCCCCAGAGATGTAACAAAGTGGTGGTAGCAAGTGCACTGAGCCATCAGCCAAAGGTGCAAAGGAGGTAGCAGGGACAGAGGCAGACTGGCTACACAAGTGGCTGCTTGCTTTTTAATGGCTTCTTTTTTATTGGCTTTTATTGCTTCTATTTAATGTTTTAATTGCTTTTTACAAAGCCTTATGGTATCTTAACCTCCCTTCAAACACTGCCTGTACTCCTCTCTTACTACACAAGAGGTCATAGCTCTACTAGAAGCAGTTACAGTGGCAGTGGGGGCTGAGTATACCCAAGAGGGGGTAGCAGCTTCCTGAGGTGGCTTCCTCTGCAGGGGTTTTCTGGTGTTCTGAAGTCTCTCTAGGGGACAGCAATGGCTTCTCCACTCTTTCCATTTGCTTTCACAAGCTTTGGCAGAATTTAGCTATGATGAGTACCTTCCTCCCTCTGTCACACTTAACCAAGTTTGGACAACAGATGCTAAGTGTCCATCAGAAAGACACACAGACACCAAAGCAGGTCTGATCAGACAGCTCTGCATCCTCAGAAATGATGTTTGTTTTTTCTTTTCCACTTGTCCTGACCCTCTTTTTTGCTGCCAGTGTAACCTTTGAAATTTCAGTGCTATTTGACTCTTCCATGCAACCGTTCCCATTTCTAGGTACGATGTGAGAATCAGTGCTTGATTTACATCACTTTGCAATGCCAAAACATGTTTAAAAATAGCTGGGTACTAAACTGCTTCCTTTTACATGAAGGCTTATAAGCCATTCCTCCCTTTTTAAAATTAAACCCAAACCTCAGCTCTAAGCAGCTCTAAGTCACATTTACTAAAAGCTGGTACATGTGAAATATGCAACACTGGCTACAACTGGCTGCAGACTGGTGCCAGTTTAGAATATTTATGCAAGATAAGAATAGACAGAGAGAAATAGTTCTTAAACTCTGAAGAATGTGCCCTTTCCCAGGCCCTGTATTCTGCTTAACCTTCAGTCCATAACCATTTTCCCATCTGCTGTAGGCTGGTGGCTTCACTGCCAGGGAGAGAGCCTGCAGCAAGCTGTGCTGGTCAGGGATTTCTCTGGTCCACTCCAGATTTCTATCCCACATTTCATTTCCTCATCAGAAACATATTCTGGAACTTCTAGTCTCCTGTTTTTTCAACCTGCCCCTGGTATCCTTTCAGGCCACCACAGTATAAGAAAACCCACCGACATCCTTGCTACCCAATCTATGTTTCTGAGGACAGCAAGAACATAAGCAAAAAGAGAGGTGCATACACCAGTGATAATTTTAAAGTAAGTTCCCTCACACTGCATAAATCTGTTAAAGAGTGTCCTACTCACACTTCTCTCTCTTCCTCAGCAACACATCTTGCAGATGCTTGGGTGGCCACTCCAAGATACAGCCAAGGAAAAGCTTCTGCTCTCCATTAAGGTTGTTGTTCCCCCTGCTTCCAGCAGCAAGATAGTGCAAAACCCAGATGAGGTCCACCCAGCATGAGCTGCACCATGAAGTATGCAGCAGGTGTCTTGGAACAGGTTGATAGTTATGTTATTGCAAGTGTCATTGCCTACAGAGGAGCAGGGAAGTCAGGTCAGGGATCTGCAGGGTGTCCTGCAGGGTGTGTATCAGTGTTTACTGACACCTCTTGAGGCTACCACATCTATCAGCCTTGCAAGATATTGCAGAGCAAGCCAATCCACCAGCTAGCAGAGGTAGAGAAGGGGGCCTGGACACCTGCACACCAGCATTGTGACACAGACAAAAAGCCACTCCTGACTCTGAACACCAACAGACACACCTTTTGAACCCACACTGCTTACCTTAGGTGCTGCAGATTTGCTTTTACCTTCCTAGGAGCCTAAACCTACTCAAGCTCTGATGTGCTGGGTGATGTTGGGTGGATTGCATCTCCTCTGCCTGCTCCATCTACCACATGGCACAACGAGCTCTTGGCCAGGTGCTACGACTGGAGAGGGAGATGCTATTTGAAGTGTACCTGTTCAGAGCCTATATGAAATCACTGAAAGAGGAGTGTCCTGAAGGCTCTTTGGCAGTTAGGTAGATATTTTAATTCAGTGCTTAGCCCTAGATAAGCCAGTCAAAAATTCATTTTTGTTTTCAAAAAACCCATTCCAATATTTAAGAACAGTTCAGTCTTAACAAGAATTAAAGGCTGAAAAAATCCTAATTTTAAGTCAAGATCAATTAAAAAAAACAAAACTTTTTGAAGCAAATGTCTTATTTCAGTAAAAAGAACCATTGCCTAAAATGTTTTCTTTACTTTTGGATGCACCTTGACATATGAGATACAAGTTGAATTAAGTATAGTCTCTAAAAAGCCAAATAAACCATAATACCTTCCTAAAACATGACTGATTTGGTATAGATGTCTCATTTCAAAATGAGATATTCTCACCTTATCCAGCTATAAAGTTAAAGGGAATTAATCACTCCAGTTTTTGCCAAACATTTCCCCTTCTTCAACATCTGCAGTTTCCCAGGAAGTCTTTTAATTTTCAGTAAAGCTCTATCCTACAAAGAATCTTTTCATCAGAACTTTCCCAAGCAAGTCAAGCTGTAATGCTAGAGAAACCTTCCACTTGAGCAAGGCCTCATCCGTGGCCATCAGCAATGCTTCCCCCAGCAGATACCTGTGTCTGTTGCTACCTGAGAGCCCTGCAGTTTCATCCTTAAGCTGATCTGGCAGACAGCTGTTGTACCTGCATCATTACAGCTGCTGTCTGATAATACAAATCCCACACCACTGTTTGCAAATAAAAAGCGTGTTTCCCCTCCTCCTCACTTCAGCATAAATGCAGGCTGCATGATGAGTGGATTGAGAGTTAGCCCCACAGAGAAGGACTTGTGTTGGTTGGTGAGGTGCTTAACGTGAGCTGGCACAACGTGCTGGCAGTCCAAAGAGCCAACTGGACAGTCCTGGGCTGCATCAAAAGAATTGTGGCCAGCAGGCCAAAGGAGGCGATTCTGCCCCTCTGCTCTGGTGAGATCCCATCTGTAGTACTGCATCCAGTTCTGGAGCCCCCAAGAAGGATGTGGATCTGATGGAGAGGATCTAGAGAAAGGCCACAAAAGTGATTGGAGGGCTGGAGCATCTCTCCTTTGAAGAGAGACTGAGAAAGTTTGGGCTGTTCAGCCTGGAGAAGGCTCCAGGGAGACCCTACAGTGGCTTTCCAGTACCTGAAGGAAACTACAGGAGACTGTTTATGAAGGCTGGTGGTGGTGATAGGATGAGTGGCAATGGTTTTAAAACTAGAGCAGGGCAGATTTATATTGGGCGTTAGGAAGAAGTTTTTTTACTATGAGAGTGGTGAGACACAGGAACAGGTTTCCTAGAGAAGTCATGGACACATCATACCAGGAAGTGTTTAAGATCAAGCTGGACGAGGCTTTGAGCAGCCTGGTAAGGGAATGGGAGACTATAGGAAGGGTTGGATCTAGATGATCTTTAAGATCCCTTCCAACTCATGCTATTCTACAGTTTCCTGAAAAAAAACCCCACACCTCTATTCCCTAATTCAAGAATCTATGGAGTTGTTTCAAATTAAGTATCCTGCTTGGAGTTCACATTGCCTTTATTACAGTCTATGGTGGGGGTCTGTACATTGGACAAGATCTCGCTCCCTAAGGCTCATCCCACAAGCCTCCCACATCAGCTGTTCCTCCCTGTCCTACTCAGAACTATCCAGGGACCAAGTGTTGGGTCTCAATTCAGATATTCCCCTTTCAAATGCCATTCTTTGGGTGGTGCAGCCAACCACCATTAGCTGTGGCAGGTTGCCTCGGGAGATGGAGCTATGCCCATCTTTCCCAGAAGGCGGAAGGGTAGATGAGGTTACAAACAACGACTACCTTGTAATTAGCAGCAGTCAAACTGCACAGACAGAATGCTGGTTTTGAAGAGGCTACAGAGCTGCTTCCCTGTGCCCAGTGAGCTCATGTGCCCAGCCCTAATGCTCTGTGAGCATCAGTATCTTCAGACACAAGTAAGGAAGCCACAGTGTTATCCATCCTTCAGGTAGGCTTTGCGCAGACACTTTAAACCACTCACCCATGAAACAAGGCATCAAAGGCGGCTTCTCAGCACAGATGGATGCCGAAAGGGAGGCACATTCCATCCCCTCAACGTGTAAGTCACCCGTAATTAACTTATCGCGGGCCAGGAGAGCCCTCTGGTCTGCTGGTGCCTCCTCCGAAGAGCCAGGCAGCGGGAGTGGGTTTGCTGGTATGCAGCAGGCATTCTAGGCACGAATCCCAGCCTTGTCCCGAGGTACCTCAGAACGTGGGCACAACCAGCCGGCGCAGAGGGAGCCTGGCAAGCCGTCTTGGTGCTGAGAGAGCGTGGGTGGTGCTCAGAGTCACAACAGAGGCAGCATGAGTAGTGATAACATGAGTGTGACAGAAATCTGATAACCACCTCGCCGAGCCTCACTCGAGAGCCCTCAGGGGCTGCAGGAGCGGGTTCATTTCTGTGGCATGCTTTGCCCAAGCTGGAGGAATAAATTGGCTCCTGCTCAGGTCCTGTAGCTGTGAAGAGCCCCAGGCCTGCCACATCCCTACCTCTGCAGAGATATCCAGTTCCTTGACTGAGGGCAAGAGAAAATGCAGCCCAGCAACATCTGACAGCTTGTCTCTAGACAGAGTGCAGAACTAGTCCAAATCACCAGCCTTAGGTACCTGTCTGTACAGAGTAAAACAGCCACCATTTTAAGAGGACTTCGATTGTATTTGGCTCTCAGTCCTTCACTCACCTCCTTTCCAGTGACCTCTGGACTTGAGTGCAGAGTAGACTCCTGAACAGGTCACACATTTCAGTTGTAACAGTTGTACAGCTGAGCTAAATCAGTCCTCAACAGTCACCTTCTCCTAATCATCAGCTCATCAGCACAAAACAGCAGTGCAAAACCAGCGCCGCAAGCAAAACTTCCATGACAAAGTCCCCAGTTCTGGTGTGGAGCCTGGTAAGCCTCAAGTATAACTTAGAATAGAATAGAATCAACCAGGTTGGAAGAGACCTCCAAGACCATCCAGTCCAACCTAGCACCCAGCCCTATCCAGTCAACCAGACCACTCCTCTGAGGGCTGAATTCTCAATCCTTGCTGTTAGGTTTCACAAGAGTGGTTAAAGAGTTAATGCTTTATGCAGTACATGATTCTTCAGCACATCTATGCTTCTCCATCACTTCACATTCTTCACCTTGGGCCAAGTGCCAACAGGTTTCATATCCAACAGCACAGAGGGGCAATATCTCAGACAGCTTGTGTGAATAGGTAAATAAGATGTGCAGCCAGAAGAGGGCTTTTTTTAATCTGATACTGCTCCTTTCCCAAGAGCTACATTTTATAAGACACATCTCAGTTATATCATTTGACCATTACCAGATCCCAAGTCAATATTTATTCCCAACATGTTATTTGGCCACTTTCAGGTTTGTCTCTTTATGTTTTTCTGATAGAGAATAATTATTCACAGGAAAATATGGCCTAAACACAATCAAACAAAAAAACCTCACCAACCCACACAAGAAAAAACCCAAAACCAGAACCCCCCAAACACCACCACCACACCAAGCCCCCTCCCAACAAAACAAAACAAAACCCCCACCCCAAACCACCAAAAACCCTCAGGAAAAACACAGTAACAACAACAAAGATGACTCTGTCAGGTCAAAAAAGGCCCTCAACTCATTCCCTTCCTGATTAGTTTAATTTCAAATAGTTTGTGCTAATTTGAGCCTAGCTGGGATGTTTTGGTGAGAAGAATTAGATCATAGGCTGA
>WAAF01020468.1:92324-163326 GCA_013400475.1 Tricholaema leucomelas
CTGTAAATATAAGCTTCATTCAAATTTCCAGAGCTGACTGAGTCTAGTCTGGGTGATTTCTAAAAGTGAGGGGGGGGCAGGGGATACCCAAACCAGAAAACTTCAAGGATCAGACACACAAGGTACTCACTGAAATCAAACCAAGCTTTGTCACTGTGAGCATTGGCACATCCCCCCACCCCGCTTCCCCTTGACCTTCCAATACAGTCACTGTCAAAGCCCCAAAGCTCAGTGCTGAAGGGCTGCTGCAAGTTTGTCTTTTTAACTGGAGGGATGCGAGGAAGCTGTAACTCTGCCAGAAAACAGACTGGTTTGTTATTAACACAGTCCATATTTAGGCATGTGTCTCCAAACTAAAAAGCACAGACTTTCATCCTAACAAAGCCCCATGGCCTCCCAGAGGAGTCCCCACAGACCTTGGACTCCATTTTGCACGGCCAAATAAGGCAAAGCAAGAATCTGAGAAATGCAGACCTGGCCTGAAGTTGCCCACAGCTTTGAGGAGTTATTTTTGGATCTGTTAACCTTTTCTTAAACAGGATACTGCAGGGCTTTCTTTCTATTACTTTGCCCTAAACACCCAATCTCCAAAAAAGTATTTTAGAACACAAGTAAGTTTTAAGCAGATGAAGTGGTGGGAGGGCAAGGCTGAGAGCATCAACATAAAGCCATACTGAAGGAAGCAATGCTAAAGCTTCACCTGAAATAAAAATGGTGTCATTTGCTGACAGATGCTGAAAGGATGTTCTCCAGATTGGAGACAAGCACTCTTCTGAATGCTGGAGAGAATTTTCTAGGCCATGTAACATAATTAATGTCCCCAAGGGTTTTAATTCTAGCCTCTCACTGAACTTGACAACATTTCCTCCTGAAGGAGTAGCCAGAGATATCTGTATAGAATAGAATCAACCAGGTTGGAAGAGACCTCCAAGATCATCCAGTCCAACCTAGCACCCAGCCCTATCCAGTCAACTAAACCATGGCACTAAGTGCCTCATCCAGTCTTTTCCTGAACACCTCCAGGGACGGTGACTCCACCACCTCCCTGGGCAGCCCATTCCAATGGCAAATCACTCTCTCTGTGAAGAATTTCCTCCTAACATCCAGCCTATACCTGGATGTATAGATCTGCTTCTGTAATGAGACACTACTGGGCATTCTGTGACTACACATGAAATATCTTCTTTGCAAACGTTTCCTAAGGAAGAACTCTGACTTTGTTTGCCCCTCTGTGCCACTTTGACCATAAATACATTACCTCCTGTATTCCAGAACTCTAAGCTTTGCAAGCTGCCACATCTGAGGAGCACAGAGTTGTTTTATGGAAACCCAGAGACCAAGATTAGGAATGTGCCCTGAAACTACAAGCATCTAGGACATGGGAAAAGCAAGCATTTTCCTACTGTTCCAGCTGAAGAACATGTACATAAAGCTAACTTCAGTGTTTAAGTGCAAGAAAACCATTTACTTTATGTACAAGTGCAAGAAAACCACCACAGAGACAATGAATGCCTGGACCAAACCTTCATTCAAGAGGGTCAAACATTTCTCAAGTTGGAAGTGGAAGCAAAAATTCAGAATAAAGTTATTTTTGCTACTGGATATAACTTTGAGTTATGAGAAAGGATTTGGCATTGTGAGCATTATGTGACTGAGAACCTTCTCCTAGCTTCTCTGAGAAATGAAGACATGGTCATAGAGTGAAGCATTTTCATTTTGCTCATCATCAGTATAGTCCTACATAAGGTGGCTTTCACGCTGACTCAGCACCTCAGTCAACAACTAATTTTTGTGGAAGCACTCTACCATTTGAGCTTTTTTGTGCTTGCTGGCCTCCAGCAGATGTTGAGGAAGTAACCTGTATACGTGCAGAACAAGCTGTTGAAAGTCATTAGGAAAAAGCAGCAGTTACTCACTTCCAAAATCCCCATGTTCTACAGGAGACTACAGACTGAAACTGTGCTGGGCCCCATCCTCTTTAACATCTTCATAGATGATCTGGATGAGGGCATCGAGTCAGTCATCAGCAAGTTTGCAGATGACACTAAGCTGGGGTCAGATGTGACTGAGTTGGAGGGCAGAAGGGCTCTGCAGCGGGACCTTGACCACCTGGACAGATGGGCAGAGTCCAAGGGGATGGCATTCAATAGCTCCAAGTGCAGGGTGCTGCACTTTGGCCACAAAAACCCCATGCAGAGATACAGGCTGGGGTTGGAGTGGCTGGAGAGCAGCCAGACAGAGAGGGATCTGGGGGTGCTGATTGATACCCGCCTGAACATGAGCCAGCAGTGTGCCCAGGTGGCCAAGAGAGCCAATGGCATCCTGGCCTGCATCAGGAATGGTGTGGCCAGCAGGAGCAGGGAGGTCATTCTGCCCCTGTACTCTGCACTGGTTAGACCACACCTTGAGTACTGTGTCCAGTTCTGGGCCCCCCAGTTTAAGAGGGACATTGAGATGCTTGAACGTGTCCAGAGAAGGGCAACGAGGCTGGTGAGAGGCCTCGAGCACAGCCCTACGAGGAGAGGCTGAGGGAGCTGGGATTGTTTAGCCTGGAGAAGAGGAGGCTCAGGGGAGACCTTATTGCTGTCTACAACTACCTGAGGGGTGGTTGTAGCCAGGAGGAGGTTGCTCTCTTCTCTCAGGCAGCCAGCACCAGAACAAGAGGACACAGCCTCAAGCTGCGCCAGGGGAAATTTAGGCTTGAGGTGAGGAGAAAGTTCTTCACTGAGAGAGTCATTGGCTACTGGAATGGGCTGCCCAGGGAGGTGGTGGAGTCGCCGTCCCTGGAGCTGTTCAAGGCAGGATTGGACGTGGCACTTGGTGCCATGGTCTAGCCTTGAGCTCTGTGGTAACGGCTTGGACTTGATGATCTGTGAGGTCTCTTCCAACCTTGGTGATACTGTGAGACTGTGACACTGTAATCCCTTTAAGCAGCACTGTATCAGCAGCACTCAGCCTACTTGCCCAAATCAAAGGTGAAAGATTCTCTTCTCCAGGAAATGGTTAAAAGTAAAGTTTAGCAAAATGGAAAAACCACTAAATTTAAAAAGTGTGACACTTGTACCTTTTGCCACACCATGGGATACAGGCCAGGTTTATCTGGAGTCACTAAGTTCAGGCTTCCAAAACTTCAGTCTTCATCTTACTGTTTTAGCCTTGAAGCCAGGACCACAGCCTAGAGCATAAAAGCAAAGAGCCATGTTGATGCAGCAATACAATCCAGTTATCAACTGACTGAAAGACTTGAGAGGATATAAATCCAAACTCTGGAATTTTGGATGTCATCATAAGAGGAATTTGGAGGTTCTTCCTCTAAAGTTAAATTACATTGCACACCATGCGAGTCCACTTACGTGGCTTCCCTTGGTCATGCCAGGGTGAAGGTTTTGGAGTAGGTAGAAATAAGATCATTTTTAAGAAGAATATCAGATGATTATTTTCTTTAAAAAAAAGCCAAAATTATGACAAAAGAAAGGCCTTGATCTGGACACTGCCCAATTTTGGAATCTCCCTTAACCAAAACACTCCTCAGATTGAAGAGCACTGTAATGCTCTCCAGGGGAACATTGCTATAATGACGTTAGTAAAGCTCCGAGTTTGAATGTCATTTTGAGAGTTGGAGGGCTCAGAGCTAACTTAGCAGCAAATTTCATTCCTGTTCCACTCAGTGGGGAATTAGTGAAGAGACTTCAAAATCCACCCCATCCTGCATGACGGAGACATTTGCCTTCTGAGCCAATGCTGGTACGAAGCATCAGGTCTTAAGGGTCATGCAGACCCTCTCCCTGCTTCTGGGAGCTTAGGATCTTGGCCTGATGCATGCTCACCCAAAAGAGACACAGCATGCCAAACTGGCCAGGACCCAACTCTCCTGCCTGTGACCAGGCTGCTGACCTGCCGAGAGCAGAGCTCCACGGGGAGGCCTGAAAGCTCCATCTCTGCCAGCTGGCTGATGGCCAAGGCAGCTCCCTTTCCAAGCCAAAGCAAGGAAATACTACAGAGGTTCTTCCTGCAGCTTGAAAAGAAATGTTAAACTAGAGAAGCTTCCTCTCGCCTTTTCACAGGCTTTTAGAGCTGAGCAAAGTCCTGTGCAAGCAAGGTCCTTCAAATCATCTGGGTAAAATCTGAACACTTGCCTTTAATGTGGTGGAGCTCAGAAGCAGAAATAAGACTGAGCTCATGGTTGATAAGGTTTTAACTCACAGAAAAACAAAGCCAGGATAGTTGTGCACTGAAGGCCTCAGAGATGTTGGAAAGCTTTAGGCACAGTCATCTCATTTTAGATGCATTTACTGCCATGGATAAGGCTTCACAACATAGACAACACTTGCTTTCTTATTTAGTCTAGGGACTAATAAACAAATAAAAACCACACAGAAATACGAATTCTATATAGAGAATTGTGAGACAGGAAGAGAAAAAAAATGGATTTGACTTAAGTAACACATCAGGCTCCAGGTCCAAGGCAGAACTGGACAAGGCTTCCAGCAGAAATGGGCTTCGTTTGGGCAAGAGGCAGAACTATCTTCCTATAGAACCTCGTGTATGTGCTACCAGCAACCCCACAGGATGACTACAGAAAACTCTCAAGCCAAATCTTTTACTTACATCTGTCATACTACCACATCATGTCTAAACCTCCCCAAGAAAGCTACACCAATATCATAGTAGTATCATAGTATCATCAGGGTTGGAAGAGACCTCACAGATCATCAAGTCCAACCCTTCACCACAGAGCTCAAGGCTAGACCATGGCACCAAGTGCCACGTCCAATCCTGCCTTGAACAGCTCCAGGGATGGGAACTCCACCACCTCCCTGGGCAGCCCATTCCAGTAGCCAATGACTCTCTCAGTGAAGAACTTTCTCCTCACCTCAAGCCTAAACTTCCCCTGGCACAGCCTGAGGCTGTGTCCTCTTGTTCTGGTGCTGGCTGCCTGAGAGAAGAGAGCAACCTCCTCCTGGCTACAATCACCCCTCAGGTAGTTGTAGACAGCAATAAGGTCACCCCTGAGCCTCCTCTTCTCCAGGCTAAACAATCCCAGCTCCCTCAGCCTCTCCTCGTAGGGCTGTGCTCGAGGCCTCTCACCAGCCTCGTCACCCTTCTCTGGATACGCTCAAGCATCTCAATGTCCCTTCTAAACTGGGGGGCCCAGAACTGAACACAGTACTCAAGGTGTGGTCTAACCAGTGCAGAGTACAGGGGCAGAATGACCTCCCTGCTCCTGCTGGCCACACCATTCCTGATGCAGGCCAGGATGCCATTGGCTCTCTTGGCCACCTGGGCACACTGCTGGCTCATGTTCAGGCGGGTATCAATCAGCACCCCCAGATCCCTCTCTGTCTGGCTGCTCTCCAGCCACTCCGACCCCAGCCTGTATCTCTGCATGGGGTTGTTGTGGCCAAAGTGCAGCACCCTGCACTTGGAGCCATTGAATGCCATCCCATTGGACTCTGCCCATCTGTCCAGGCGGTCAAGGTCCCGCTGCAGAGCCCTTCTGCCCTCCAACTCAGTCACATCTGCCCCCAGCTTAGTGTCATCTGCAAACTTGCTGATGACTGACTCGATGCCCTCATCCAGATCATCTATGAAGATGTTAAAGAGGATGGGGCCCAGCACTGATCCCTGAGGGACACCACTAGTGACTGGCCGCCAGCTGGATGTGGCACCATTCACCACCACTCTCTGGGCTCGGCCCTCCAGCCAGTTCCTCACCCAGCACAGAGTGTTGCCATCCAAGCCGTGGGCTGACAGCTTAGCCAGCAGTTTGCTGTGGGGGACAGTGTCAAAGGCCTTGCTGAAGTCCAGATAGATCACATCCACAGGCCTCCCCACAGCCACCAAGAGGGTCACCTGATCAGAGAAAGAGATCAGGTTGGAGAGGCAGGATCTGCCCTTCCTAAATCCATGTTGGCTGGACCTGAGCCCTTTGCCATCTCTCAGGTGTGCTGTTATCACCCCCAATATAGAGCAAGAGCAACAACAACAACAAATCCCAAACTAATGCTAGGTCTGTTTAAGCTAGTAGAAGGAGGACTAAGTGTGGAGTTTCTATCTGCATGCCTTTGGTACAGTGCAGAACAAAACGTGACAACTTTATGCTTAAAATTTTCTCTAGAAATATCTTTTTTTTTTCCCCCCTCAATCAGGAATAAGGCTTGGAATGATAATGCATTTTAAGCTACACCCCCAAAGTTCAGGTCATGCTTATCTGATAGGCTTGGGCTGTAAATTGACAAACCTGAGGGCTTCTTCCCTACACTCCATCAGGCTAATGCTCCATGTGCTTGGCTGAGGTCTGTGCCACAGCATCCAAGTGTGGGTTTTAAGTTACCCAGTCAAAGCAAACAGATGGAGGGTTTGACTGCAAAGCACTCCAGGCTGGGCTTCAGTTGGCTCTGCTCGAGGCACACCTCCACTCCCTGCTGCTTTCCAGGCTCAGGCTGGCTCACAGGGCTTGTCCTCTCCCTTCACATTGGCCTCCTTCATCCCTGAGTTAGGAGTTTCCAGAGGGTGATCCAGGTAATTTCCCCAATGCCTACCTTCACAGACAGCTGAAAGCAACACTCTCCAGAAGCAGAAGCGTTTGAAAGAAAACTATCCCTTTGTAGTTTTATACCCATCCTCCACACAAAATCAATGTGGAGAATCAATCTAGAGAAAGTAATTACACTAGCCAAGAGGTACAAAGGACAGGAAAGGAGAAACCAAAAGGAATCTGGGAACATAGAAGAAAAAAAAACCACCACTGTTTTGTTTAGTTTCTGAAAGCATGCTTCTGGAGTAAAAAGATCTTTGGCTTTGGGAGTGGAGTACAGAACCACCAGCTCCTTACATCTGTACCCAAATTTGGGCCAAGGGGTCTCACCACTGAGCTGGTGGGCATACTGAGGAGAAAACACCACTGTTGTGAGGTTAGGAATTCAAAGCTCTATAACAAAGGATAATATGGGGGGGGAAAGAATGAGGACTGAAACGGTGTGCTGGTCAAAGAAGTTTGGGAAGCGGTGCTGCAGCTTGAAGCCATGCTGCTGAGCAGCAAAAAGGCATACTTTAGAGCTTGCTGAGCTTTCCAGCTGAACTGCTGTTATGTACATGTCAATCTGCTGGCAGAGGAAATCCTCCTTTTATGATTTCCATCCTCCCTGCTTGTTCCTCCTCCCTAGAAGTTTTCATCCTCTCAGATGAGCCAAGCATCAAATGAGTTGCATGTGTACATATGCCGAGGGCAGGCACCCTGGGGAAGCAGACAGGGGTGGGGAATCTGTGATCATCACCTTTCCTTTTCCCTGTGACTCAGTTGCAGGCTATCCTAACAAAACAAATTAATTACTTTCAATTCACAGTAATTGTTAAATCAAGAAGTTATTCGAATCAAAGTATTTCCACATCTGATTGTAAAGATTAAAGTAGCTTTTTTTGCTGGTCACCTGAATCTGTTTTACAAAGACATCTGAAAGGCATTTTATCAGCTGCCGAGCAGTATTTACTCATGAAACTGCTCTAATTGCTTTGGAATGTGCACCCTGGCTGCTGGAACAGCTCACTCCTGCTGATACTCTGAGCAAAGTAATACTGGTTTGCAGGACTTTTACACAGCAATCCATTCTTCACTCTTCAAGGTAAACAGCATGACATAGGAAAAGAAAGCAGCAAAAAAAAAAGCTAAGCCCTCCAACTATGACTTTTGCACAGCTGCCCTACATGTTTACAAGAACATCAATTCACCTGTAAAATAAACCACCATCATGACTGAAATACAGTTCAGTAACCTAGTACTAAGCTTATCTAGCAGCATGGGTGAAAATTCATTCCTAGTGCCCACTGCATCAGCACTTAAGTCAATATCTAGGAGGGAAAAAGTAGTATGTTCTGGCCACAAGTAAACTGCCATTAGCTTACAGCCTTGCTCTTAGTTAAGCAGTGGAAGTCTTAGTAGTTCACAGATAATCTACTCAGTCGTGCCTTAATATTCTATAACTGAAACAGAACTCTGGTCTGTATTACACATGCCCAGGATCTGCAATAGCTTACAAAACCAAAATTGGCACTGGCTCCATCTGCTTTTAAGACAAAGTCATCCCAAACACTGAGTCACAGCCTGGAAGGTACAGTGGTCTGAACAGCATCTGCTCTTCTGTATCATGAAACCCTCCTATACCTCACCTAGCAGAAAAAATTACTCCTATACGTGTTGATGTATAAAGCATGGACAGTACAGGACAACTTACACCGATTCTCTGGGCACCTATGCAGAAGTGAATCCCTGCAGATCTCTCAGCACCTATGCTGTAACAGCCAAGCCAGTTCCACTGATGTGAGCCAAACTTCAGCAACAGATGCTTGGAGCTGTTTTTTCTTCTGTGGAGTGGGAGTGTCAGAGCTAATAGAGTCCTTGGAAAGAGCAGCTTTGGACAAAATCAGGCCAGATTAAGGATAGACAGCCCCCAGGCCTGGCTGTGACAGTCTTTCAGCACCAGCACAGAGATGTCCAGCACAAGCTAAATTTCTCTAGCACACATGGCAACAAGTGACTTTCTGCAGGAAGCATTGCACACACACTGGGCTGTGCTTTGTGCAGGCAAGGGCTGGCACTTTTTAAGAGCATGGTGTTTGCTAAAAGGGCAGGTAGGGGCTCTGTCAGGAACAGAAGATCTTGGAGAAAGGTGAGGCAGGATTGAAGGCTCTTATCTGAGCAGAGTGCTCAGAAATTAAAAGACTCATCCAACAAGAGATTCTTCTTTGTTTTCTACCTGACATCCCACCCAGGTCTCCCTCACTGAGAACACTGATTGCAGTTTCCCTCTGCATCTCTTCTGAAGATCTGAGCCATATGGGCAGATCTCAACCTCCCTCACAGCTTCTGCACCTTTCCCCTCCTGTCAAAGCCTGCTTCTCCTACCCACCAAACCAGCTCATCTCCTGGCAGCAGGGCAAAGACAGGTGTCTCCCAATGTCATGCTTTCCCTACCTCTCTTCCATCACCCCACAGTCAATATTTCCTTTCAGGTTCTTCCCTACAGTCATTTTTAATTTATACTTGTGTGCATATTAACCAGAGCTTTTTAATTGGAACACTTTTTTTGATCTTAAGGTAGCATTAACTTCTCCCTGTTTTGTCCTGCTGTGAAGGGCCCTGGCTTTGAGGCTGCAGAGCACATCTCCCCGCACGACCTTTTTCATCCTTGGCTTCCATTGCTTCAGTCAACAGCGCAAGTGCCTCCTACTATGACACTCACCATTTGTTGCTTAGGAATTAAACATTGACTAAACATATCATTCTGCATAGGCCATTGAACTGGAAGAATGTTTGGTGAGCTCAGCAGCTAAAGCTTTATTAACCATCTCTGGTGACCTTCTACTTGAGCAAGGCGAAGTCAGTACGGGGAGAAAATCTCAAACCCTTTCCAAAATGCTCTTTCTGTAACACGCAATACTTCTAAAGCTCTAATACTTGACACAGACAAAAAACAAAGTCTTCCAGCAGGTAGGTGCTGTTATCCATCTCACCACAGCATAAAGTTCATAGTTCCACATCTCATGCACTCTGAGTTCTCTCTAAACCAGTTTAGCACTACCCCCAGTGCACCTACTGCTCCAGCGGCACATCAGTGAGTTTAAGTGCTGCACTCCGAGTTAAAAGGCAGATTGTTTTCCTTTCTTCAGCATGCCTGCAATGTTTAACAATGCTCTAGAGCACAGGTCAGCCAAATGTGTGTTGAAACAGAACAGCTAACAAACAGGACAGCAAATGGAATTTTGCAAACACCAGCAAATCCACTCAGCTAGCAGCATGATAACGGGAGTCCAAAATACTCCAGGGGCAAGATGCCTCCTCCCCAGGTGTCAAAACCAGTGTGAAGCACGTCAGGGAGTAATTATATTCAGAAAAGAAGTCTAGAACAAGCCTGCCAGAGTACTGGCTTCTCACTCTCAGGCATTTAAAAAGCAAACAAGGAGAAAAGAGACACCAAAATTCCTTACATTTTCTGAATTCTCCTTTTCCTTCACTTGACACACAAAAAATGGGAAGCAAGAGCCCCAGATTCAACACTAACATCCTGCCCTCATCAGATCAGAGGGAAAATGTTGATGACTGTTCTTGAGTAATGACCACTCAAAGTGAAAGAACAATTTTGCTACCTCTCTGGAACTGAACTCCATCCTATTTGGTAGCATCTTGTCAAAGCTTGTCAGTAGGACAGTTAAGTGCTTTTGAAACTAAAAGGCATCTTTCAACAGTAGTCCTAGAACAATCAGCAATGGAAAAAGTCAGTCTGAACACTGTCCCAGGCTGAAGCCAGAAAGCCATACCTCATCTCAACTGTCTTGGGGAAAAAATGGTCTCAGTTACAAAACCAGCACCAGCATCGAGACTGAGATTCACTGGGCAGAGAAGATGTGTCCTAAAGGACAGACACCCAGCAAGACAGACAAGAGGAAGGACAGTCTTATGATTTCTGAACATAAGCTAGAATTTTTCCTCTCTTCTCCTGTCCTATCATGCACAGAAGTCTTCAAAAAGCAGTGTTGTACCCTGAAATGTCAGAGATAGTACCTGAGTAAGAGCCTACCTTTGACCCAGGGGGTACACATTCCCAAGGGAGATGCTGCTGCACCTGTGCCCATAGAAAGAGCCAAATGGGACATGTGACCTTGCCCTTCACAGAAAGCATTCTCCAACCTGTGTAGGAGTTCAGTTTCGGTTTGCTCAGCCTAGAGTCTGAGTTGCCCTACATTTTTGAGGTCCTCAGCATCACAGCTGAAGCGTCTCTCAAGCTTCAATGAATGTAGTGCAACACCTTTGTGATCTGGGCAGGCATAATGATTACTACTCATTTTCATCACATGAGAAGGTAGTCACATTTTCCTTCTAAACAACCATCACCACAGGTTATTTCAGTTGGTCACTTTCAGGAGTTTATTTTGGGAAAGCTTGAAACCCACAAAGGAAACCTCACCTATCTGTTCCACAGGCACAAAGGGTGCATGAAGATCACTAAAGCCACAGAGACTCGAGCAAAGCAAGGTCTTGGGAACAGAATGAGACAGGTACACAAAGTATACACAAAGTATATGGTAGACACCAGGGATACCACACTGGTGAGCCTCTAAATCTGCCAGTGCCCCTTGGAAGGTGGGTGGCCAGCGGTACATACCTGTCTACTAAACATTACACTTTAGCAGGCATAAGGATAGCAACAAGAATTTTCCTTCTTATCTTTCAGGCATCCTAAACAAGCAACCACAGCCCATGGGGCAGCAAGACAAGAATTCCAAGCTGACTGCTTGTTAGCCATCTACAGAAGCAAACACATTTGGTGGGAGCCCCCTATGCCTTTGAGAGGCTTGATTTTCAGCTGATCTCCCTTGTTCTAAGCTAAAAGTATTGACTTGCAGCAGCTTCTGTAGCCTCTTCTGCTCCAATAGCTGCAGTATAGCAGAACAGCAGAGAACACACACACTGGCCAATTCTTTTCTTTCACTTTAGGGTAAACAGAATTTCACTACAATCATGATCTTGATAAGCTGGTTCCCTGGTGCATGTTATTAACACTGCCTGCATTATCCTTCAGCCTTAGGAAGGAAGCAAATCTAGCCTCAAGACAGGAGGAAGGAACTAAATGCATAAAGGAAATTAAGCTACTAGAAGTCCTTGTTCTTGGCACTAAATGAAAAACTAAAGAGTGCAATTATCTAGTTTACTACCCTGATTTTTTAGCAGTTTAGTTTGTAGTAATTCTTTCCAGGAGATTAGTGTCAAATAACCATCTGAGAACACACACCCCATCATGGACAAAATCCAGGTGGCATGAAAATGGCACTGCCAAATCTCTTTCCAGATGCAGTACTAGAGAAAACAAGTGGTTGCCTGATTGTAATTACTAGTGTCCTCCAAATTAGCAGTTGCTAGAGCAAAGTGTGCTTGCAGCAGACTTGCTCTTCCCTCGTGGGCACACCATTTCAGCAAACCTACAATGAGCCTGGGATTCAATTTGACAGGTTTGAAAGCCTGTCAATATTTGTCTGGTTTAAGTGTTATGGCTACATAGGGAATGTATTCAGCATGCAGGGACAAAAAGAAATAAATATAAGAATTGAGAAAAAACAGTTCATCACTCAACAAACACGTTTGCAGTGTGCAGCACAGGCAGCAGCTTGGTGAGACAGCTCTGTGCCACCCAGCCTCAGATAGTCCTGCTACCAAGGGCAGTTTCAAAGACCTATTTATGGAGGGCCAGGAGGAAATTATCTTTGTGATATACACACTTTTTTTCCTGTTTTGGCAGTGACCAGAGCCTATTTTCCAGCAATAACCACTGTCACACAGCATGATTTTGCCACTTCTAATACCGAAGAGTTCAAACTGTGTTTCCTCTAAGACAAGCCAAATTAGAGAAAAAGTGCTACTGGTATTTGAGATATTCAGGTTGAAATACTAGCAATTGTTGATCTTCTCAGGAGAAATGCCTGGCATGTTGTATTTTATTTGCTGCCAGGGTAGTCTCTCAAAGGATGCAATCAAGACAAATCCAGGACTTTTGTAAATGTGGAATTGCATTCAGCCTATCAGATGAACTTTGTACTGGATGCAATTCCAACAGTGAGCTTCATCTAATAATTTGTCCTGTTTCAAAAAAAAAAAAGAAGCCCCAAAGCAGAAGAGCTTTATTTTCCATTCCAAAGGGCAAGTTGCAGCACCATCTCTATTGCATACCTTTTCTCCTCCTTTTCCACCACTCCAAACTAATGATGCTTTTTTGTTTCTTTCTTGCATCCACAGCAACTTCGAGCTGGAATAAAACCCAGGAACACTGAAAACCAACCTGTTGCTCAGCTGTTATGAGCAGGAAGAGAAGTGAAGGCTCAGTAGCAGAAAGTTCAAGGAAAATATTTTTACCATCTTTAATTCTCATTTACATGGAGCTCAAAAAATACACTACATTCTTCTCAACCTAGCCTGCCAGATGACTTCGATGCAGGGAAGTACATTCCCCCAGGCAGCCTTTTATTTTCCTTTTCTTAAAACATACTGGCAAGAAGAAACAAGATAGAAAATAGCTCAGCACTCATTTTCTTCTGTACTTTGCATTCCCAAATTTGCAACCCAAGAGGAATGGGTCTTTGGGTTACAAAAACACCTGAAGTGCCAAGGTGCTGTTTGCAGTACAAGGTGAGGGACTGGGGTACGTGGCTGGGCCTGCTGAGCAACCCAAACAGTATCTCACATCAACAGCATCAAAACTCCCTTATAATTATAACAGATGAAACACCAAAAGCACCTACAACTCTGCTCAAACACAGACATTACCTTTCCAAACCCAGGCACAAGATACCATCTGAGCTTTGCATGCACCTATGAAGCTTTTAGATCATTTCAGTGAAACCTGCAAGTCTCCACACAATATCAACTTATTTGTTGTTCAGCACCCGTTGGAATCAGCAGAACTCTTTCAAAGGTTCATTTGATAGCTTAATTGTCTGCCTTGATTACAAAAGGGACAGTCTGTGCCAACCCTTTGTCACGGTTCCCACTTCACACACCTACAAGCTAGCTACCTAGATGCACTAGTACATGAGGTATTGCCACTCCTTCCTTTATTCCCCCAAGAAGCTGCTCCCTATAGATATGGCCTCACAAAAATCACCCCATACCAGGTGTGCTTCTGCATTAGAAGCCAGTCTAAGCAGTAGTATCTTACAACAAGCATGTTTAGTTTGTATTTAAACTACAAAGAAAAACAAACAAACAAAGAAACCCAAAACACAAGGCAGACAAGACAAGCACTCACCTCTCTGAGGCACTACTCAATTCACAACTGCATGTTAATTTCAGCTCATAGATAATGCTGGTGACAACTTCTTAGCTCGGACATTTGGCCAGGTGAACAGCTCTGACACAGCTCTGGCTGCTGAAAGGAATGTTAACCTACTTGCTGAGGCTGAACTGTTTGTGAACCTGCAGATATAAACCTGAATAGCTGCATGTCTGATGGCAGCTTCTGCTTCAGGCAGCTCCTGCATCATCCTGTACTTCTTTCCCCAAGATATTTATTTCTATTCCAGATAAGAAATATACAATAAAGGACACAAACCAAACTGTTTTCTACTCTAATCAATCTTTGCTTTTAAAGCAAATCGCTAAACTGAGAGAAAGTTATCTTAAGCATGATTAACACCTTATCCTTACAGCAAGTTACCTGTTAATGATTCTGGTTACTCTGTCTTCTCCAATCTCAACTTCAGGTGGTGCTATCAGTAGAGCAGAAAACAAGTGTCAAACTCCAGATCCACAAGAACAGAAGTCAGACTTGCCAACCATCAGTTCAAAAATCAGTTAGGTGAGCAAATGCTGGAAAGAAAAAACTAGCAACTTGACAAACTGACCCCACTTACTACATGTAAATTGGACAGGCTTTCTAGTCCAATGCGAGTGGCTGGTGTCACCTAACTGATCAGAAGAATAAGTGACATCACCATCACTCAGTTCCAGAGCCTGGCAGCATTTTGTTCACCTTGCAGGTACATGTGCAATGAGCACTCAGTTTCAGAGCCTGGCAGCATTTTGTTAACTTTTCAGGTACATGTGCAATGAGAGCAGTTGGCAGCATACACAAGGCTTATTCTACAGACAGCATGGAAGAGCTGGCCCTCTACAGCTGAAAAACTACATGCAGGTTTAGCAGTACACCTCCTCAGAGGCAAAGGGTACACACCTGCAGCTGAGGAATACTTCTGTTTGCACAGCTAACCACAGCTTAAGGGCAGCAGTGGAACTCAGTGTAAAGGGTGTGCATGAATTTGTCACAGAACGTGCATCTAGTTCCTGTAGATCTATTATGCACTTCATAACTACACCAAGTAGATACTTAGGTGCACATACATATGTGCTCTTGTCCAGCATTGCTGAAAGGCACACAGACTCAAAACAGCATTTGTTAACTCCCTAAGGAAGAAATGTGATGAAGTCATGCTCACCTTTGCACCTGAAATCCCCTCTAAGGCATACAATTCCGGTCCTGGAGAAACAGTATCTTGAGAATTAAGAAGAAAAACACTGCTAGTACAAGCTATTCACCTATCAACTTCGTTCTACACAGCGGTAGCTTATGCTACTCACATCAAACTCCTGCTGCACAGATGGATGTTTGCTAAGAAGCAGTGGCACAGTCCTACAGCAGTTTCAGACATACTGCTGAAACCTCTGGCTAGCACTGTGCCTGAGTCACTGTTAGCCAGTCAGCGCTGTAAGCACTTAGGTCTGAGACTACAGGCGAGATCAGTAGTGATTAGGCTCTGAACTTCCAGCGACACCCCCCACAGCAGCAAGTACCGGGGGGGGGGGCACCCCTCCCCCTGCTTATCTCTTTCCCCAAAGTCCTGATGGCAGCTTGCAAGTGGACCAGCTTAAAAGTGCAAGGAACCCTCCCTGGACCACATTTAAACACAGTGCAAAAAACTGCTATCAAGTACCATTTTCCCCCAACAATATCTGGAGCTTCTGTGTCCCAGCACATATTCCCAGCGTTGTTCCATGTTTGAGATGGATTTCCAAACACAGATTTCCAACAGAGTGCAGAAAATAGGCATGGACCCGCACAAGCAAATTCTTAGAACGTTCCCAAATCCTATCAATCACTCTCCAGAAAACATGATAACTATAAACTTCAAGATCCACGAGCAAAACAGCCACCCAAATGCCTGGATTATTAAAACTCCTAAAACATCCATTTTTAACTTCCAAATATCATCTAAAATAATCCTTTTCTACCTAGCCCCACGTTGAGACGCCAAATAAATTGGCTCAGTTCTAATTTAAATTTCCAGAGACGCCAATAAATTTGATAGAACCAATAACAATTTCATAAAGTGCCTTTCCCTCTCCCCCATTCTTTCCCAAAAGAAAGGGATTAGATGGAGAGAGAAGTAAGCACACCCAAATAAATGAATCTCACTCGATTTGGAAGTTAAAAGTTTAACAATAACTTCAAAAGGTATCTGAGGTAGGGAAGTTACAAAAGGCATAGGGAAGGGAAAGCAAACACAAAAGGTATGGTGATGGCTTTGTCTGCCTCGTGGGTGATGGCCACATGGTGAAAGCAGGAACAGATGGTGATGATGGTATGCAGGGAGTGCAGAGAGAGTGAAACAGGAAGTCCCCCTGCTTTTATGGGACAGGAAGGGGTAGTGGGCTAACCATCACCTGGTGGTGTTCAGACCCATCCCTGGGGAGTGGTCAAGACCACCTAGGGTCAGGTTCAGGGTTACTCCCCCTGGAGTGTTAACCCTCTACAAGCTCTAACTTTGAAATTTAAGATAAAAAAACCCAAATCTCCCAACACAGCACCTATCAGTTACCAGTGTCTGAACACACAAGGGAACTGGGGTCATCCATTCCCCCCACCTCCACTACTCCCCCATTCTCAAGACCGGTAAGCTCAGAGTTTAACCCATCTCACCAGGTTAACAAGCATTAACATGCTTCCACAGCAGCATCTTCAGGCAGAGACGCAGATGTGGTGCATGCCAGCGAACGCATGAGCAGCCTTATAATCACTGTGCCACAACTCCCACAGAGAAGTTCTCAGGACATCCTGAAAACAAGCTTGTTGTCCAATTCTGACTACCCAGGGACAAATGCAAGATGTGGTCCCTCAAAATAACCTTCAATGCCACCACTCTGCATCAGAAAAGTAACTGATTGACTCACAAGTAATCATCCTGTATCAAAACAATCATCAGTACAGAACATGCCAAGACGATTAACTCAAGTTGTACTTTTATTTTCAGGATTTAAAAAAAACCCCAATGATGTAGGTGCAGAGCAAAGCAGAAGCAAACAGAGATCAACCCTGGTTTATCTGCAGTTCAAACGAGGCATCCTGGCTGCACAGATCTGAACTGCACAGACGAGTAACACACACACTGCCACAGAAAAGAAACTGCACGACATAAATTGAGAACAAGTAACACCTCACCTGGCTCCTTTTGCTATTTATATTACTCCATAGTATAAATAGCACAACAAAAAAACATCCAACTGCAAAATACATTTGCCATTGCACAAAAAAGTGTTAAAAAAACCCACCAAAGAACCACCAACACTATATCAGATGTACTAATCAATACTTTTTTCAGGATTAATACATTGCAGTTCAACTGAAGTGAGATACAGAAGTCATTATTGGTCAAACAGAAGGTAAGAGAAGTACTGTTTCTATGAGCAAGACAATACATAAATATCCAGGAATATAAAGTAATTAGATTCTGCAAACAGCTTTAAACTTGACAACCCTATTCCAGTCCCTGCAACTGGAAGTTAAAGCTTGTTTACTTGAGAAGATCTGTAAAGAAATAAATACACTTAACAAAAGTAAACACATTCTTCAGTAAGACAGACATATTAAATACAGAATAAAGACTGGTTTAACAACCTAAACCAAGCAGCCAATATGATTACCACTGGAAGGTGTGACTAAGTCCACTGTTACACTCTTACCACAGTCAGCCCAACATACATGTCCTTGGCATAATAGGTATTTGCTCTTCAGCATATGCTTTGGCTCTTCTACCCATCTGGTCGAGTTAAAAACCAAAGCTGAGATAACAAACATTGCTGAAAGAACTCTATCTTGACCTTTGAATTTTATAATGAAGTTTTGAGTCATTCTTCATGTCAGACAATTTTTCAGTATTTAAGCAGCCACCAAAACCCTGCAGTTTTGTTCCAAACAGCAGCCCTCTAACCAGAGAATTTGCTTTATGGGGATTACGTAACAATCTGCTCAAGTCCAGGTGAAAGTCTTAGTCTGCAGACTAAGGCCTCTGTGTTCAGTATTGTCTGTTCAACCTCAGTTCTGTCAGACTCCCATGGGTAACACAGTTTTAAGTTGAACATGGCCATGTCCTCTATTACCTATACAAGTTCTAACCCCAGTGTGCTATATGATACAGCAATGAACTCTGAGACAGGTATGCAAAGCAAATATTTCCAAAGGCCTAGCCAGATGAGACTAGATAAGGATCTTGGCATATGCCTTACTGCTGTTAGTGCCAAAAACCAAGACGGCTCCAAAGCACAGGTGCTTTCTAAACTCCAATATATTAACTCAGCACCATCCCAGCAGAACACAGCATGTCAGGAACAAAGAGACCACTTCTCTGTTATTCCCATCCTCTTCAAGGAGCCTGTTCAGCAAAACAGGGCCTTTCTGCAGCCAGCATGTCTGCTCTGGAGAGTCCCTCTGACATCTCTCACTGAATACTCCTGCAACACCTTGACAGCACTGTCTCCAGTGCGGTCCTCTCCAGCACAACCAGAGAACATGCGGGTTAGTGTCCCTTCAGTTCTTCAGCCAGAATATGTCCTTCGTTCTCAAAACCAACCAACCAAAACAAAGGCAAAAAACCCCAACCCAAAAAACATTACAACTCCTAGTTCCAGAACTTAGAAATATATTAGGTCCTTGGCTCCAAATAAGGAAACAAATGATTGTCAGTCTGCAAAATCTAGTAAAAAACCCTCTTTGCTTTGACCTACAAGATACAGCAAGATGGTAACAACTCCTATAGGAGTTCCTAGCAGCCTCTCCCCTGATGCTTCCCATCAGAGGTCTCCTGTGCTTCAGGTATGCCCTTGACTGGCAAAGGGCAGTGGTGTGCAAGTGCCAAGAGCACAGGCATATCTCCAGTGTGTTCAGCCGAAGTCATTGCCCATTAGAAACTGAAAAAACACAGTCTGAAAAGAATGTCTAAGTACCCTAGACTTGAATAATTACTTGCAAGAACATGCAACTCAATTAAAGTACTTTGCCTCAAGCATATTGGTTTCCTGGCTTTTCCTCTTTCAGCACCTACAGAATGGTCAAGTCCTAGGAACAATTTTTCTAGGGTAGTTCCACACCTAAGTTGTTTAAAAGTGAACCCTATAGCTTTGGGAAGGTAGAAACAAGACAGTCACTGCATTCAACAGATGCAAGTTTGCATCTAAACCAAGGAATTCCCAACCTTCAGATCCACTCACGACAGTCTGTTTTCTGAAGCTCACAGGTACATGACCTTGCAAGGCTGTTGGTTGCTACACACTACCCAGATGCAGTCTCCAGACTCTCAGCTGAGTTTCTCAGTAGGAGCTGTGGCCACTCTCGCTGATCAGACCCGTTCCCTGAAACCTGGATAAATGCTGCCACAACTTGTGTGGTTACTAGATGCAAATTACTGCTCTAGTTCCTCGATTCTCCCTTCCTGCCCAGCTTGCCTTTGTTTTCATAAAGCCAGCAAAGTAAGAGTTCACAGACCAAAGTCCAAGTCTGGATGAGGTCTGTTTTGCAAAGCAGAAAGGAACTTGCCTATGCTGTGGTCCCACGCCAGAGAGATGAGGCAGTTACTAGTTAAGCCCCACAGAACACGTTTGAGGTAGATATATGCAGTAAAAAAAATTAAGGGTCAAATGTAAATTCACACTCCCTTCACCTTCTCACCTTGTCCTCCAGTCTTGCAGCAAAGCTTACAAATATGCTACTACTGTCTCATTAGCACTCAAACCAAGTTACTCTGAGTTTTGAACTCTTAACAATTTGCAGCTAAAAAGACCACTGAAACCAAACGCTTAATAGTATCATGGGAGTTTCAGTTGAGGCCATCAGAAAAGTAGATTAACACAAGATTCAGCTAAGGAAAACCCAGGAATTTTAAAGAACTTTGCAAACATAACAGTGCTGCTCAAAACAAGTTCCAACAGTTTTATCCACAAGGAAAAAAAAAACCCAAACCATCTACTCAGTTTTTCAAAGGAAGATTTAAACTAGAAAAAGTGAACTTCACTGAAACAAGAGGAAAGGAGAAAGACAGATTAAGAGATAGAGATGAGGAAGAGACACCTCCCCCACTTTCCTCAGAGAAAGGATTCAGTTAAGGAAAAAAATATCAAGGAACTCTAGTGAAAATAGTGCAACAAACAAAAAATCAGATTACAGTCTGCTCAGAACTTGGTCAAGGTTCACAGAGGTCTGCAAACCTTCAGATGAACTTGTTTTGCACTCGAGACAAACATGCAAACAGGGTTTAGATGTTTCTGTGTCATTAGACCATGATGGCAGAAACAGGGTATCACAAAATCAATCTGGAGACTCACTCCTCTCTGTAATAAAGTAGAAATGATCCACTACTACAAACAGGGTAGAGGTTAATACAAATTCAGAATCACTGAATAATTGGTGCCCCAACAGCTGCTTTAGGAATGACTGAGCAGCAAAGCATCAGCTAATCACTTTGTAAGGGGGTTTGTTTGATTTTCCCTTGTTGTTGCTTTTTTCACACCAAAGATGAATCAGACTATATGACTGCAATCAGCTAGTCAGGAAAGTGCTGATAAGTATCAACACATGACTGTATTGGCTCAAGCACACATGGTCACATTTTGTTGTGAATCAATCGAAAAATGAGTATGATTACAGTAAAGCTACAGCACTGACGTCTGCCTGTGTGTGCAAGACTGTGGCATACTTGGTCACAAGTGCAAGCTGGGGAAGTTTCTCCCCACAGCTGTGGCTATTTGACAACAAGCACAGTTTTGAGGTCAGATTTTGGAATTCGCTATCACATTGTGTATCAGAGATTCAGTATTTGGATTCTCAGCTCCAGCTCTTTGAATATCCAGTAAGTTCCCACTTAAAGCATCTCCTTGTAGGAAAAGGCCATCTGGGGGAAGCTCTCCTCAAAGAAAACTTGATGGAAAAACCCCAAGTGCTCAGTGTGCAGAAGTAAAAAGGTTGCACTGTGGTTTCTCAAAGATCTCACAACAGGAATTAAGACTCCTCAGTTACAGTCAATATAATTTGAAGACCGAAACATGCTCTGTATTAATGCCAAAAGAAACACACTTCAACATGGTCACAGTAAAAGTATTAGAGCATTAAAGTAAAATAAAGAGGTTGAAAAGAACAACTTGGTGTCCAAAGAGGCAGAGCATGGCAAGCCTCCACCTCTCAGGCCCAAAGGACAGTTTGGATGTTTGACATAGCATAACAGCTTCCTCTTGCACAGCAGCATTACTGTTTTTTGAATCAAGTCAGAGGTAGTGTCCAAACCAGCATGATGGATTCAGCAGGAGGCTTCAGCTGAGCCCAGTTCCATCAGAGGCTGACAAAGAACATTAGCCACACTGATGCCAAGGGTTCAGTGGCCATCCCTGGTTGGAGCCCTGGCACTGAAGAACCACAAACGTGCACAGGAAGGGCAAAATGAGCCCAGTCACTAGGGAGACACTGGGTCCATCTGCTTCAGAGGCCAACCTCTCCTTGGCAGGCAGCCAGCAGCCAAGCCACAGCAGAGGTGTTCATGGCTCCAACATGTTCTGTTCCCCTTAGAGCCACACATCCTTGGAAGAAGGAACTCTCCTGTGATTAACCACACTGCCTGTAGAATTCTTTTAAATAAACCAAGATTACAATAGGTTTCATTTCACAAATACAACATCAGGTGTAGCTTGAATATGTTCAAGGATGATGAATGGGACACACTCATCAGGATGTAGTAGTAGATTCATCCTCTTCTAGAAGAAGATCATTTAGTGCTATGACTGTAGCAGCAAAGTCAACCAGCTCCACAAAGTCTGAAGTAATTATGTTAACACCCATAACACCTGGTTTTTGTGCTTTCACCCAGTTCAAAATCATGGGTAGGTTCCTAGAGAAAGTGGAATAAAAAAAGGAAGAAATTAGACATTTTAAAAGAGACTCCTCTCTAGACATGCTCTACTTTCAATACAACATGCTGTTCTACTGTCTCTCATTACTTCACATTTGTGATTAAGTCCTTACAGCCACCCAAAATTCAACTAGCCTGGTGAGAGATCAGCTTAACAGCATGTAGTCATTAGCTATCAAATAAGAAATGTCAATCACCAATCCAAGCTACCATGTCTACACTATAACATTGTCAACTCTACTATCACTCAGCAGACTATGCTTCTGCATTTAATGCTGCATTATCATTTGGACACTCAGAAAAAGTTTTTCACAGGGAGCCAGGCACTGGAATGAGCTGCCCAAGGAGGTGGTGGAGTCACTGACTCTGGAAGCGTTTAAGGGTCGTTTGGATGTGGTGCTTAGGGATATGGTTTAAGGTGAATCTTGTTGAGTAGGGTTATAGGTTGGACTTGGTGATCCTGAGGGTCTTTTCCAACTTGGATGTTTCTGTGATTTCTTCCATCCTGGCTTGGTTTTGGCCAAGAACATGTTGAACTGAAAGCTTAATTTTGCAGCAGACTTCAGTATAGCACAAGATGTTCTTCTGGCCACTTCTGCCTTCAGATGGGCAGGAAACAAGCTGTTTGGGGCAGCACACTTCTTTTTAACCAAACTCCTTTCAGCCTTCAGACCCACCTAGAACAATAGGGTCAGAGAACGCAAACCCAGAATCAAGCTGTCAGCTTTGTAAGGGTCAAGCATCTCACCATACTTCATTGTAACCAGAGAAAAGGTGAGGTGTGTCAAGAACAAGTTAAATGTCATTAGAAATTCTAGAGTGGGAAGAAGTTTCAGTTATTTCTTGGATAGAGTGCAAGTCAGGAGTTGGCACAAGCTTATTTTCTCTACTCTTCACATGCAAACTCCAGGATTTTCTGTACAGTCAGAGACAAATTACTAAACATCTTGGGATTTTTTAAGTGTCATAGCATGTATACAAAATGAAGATGGTAGTCAAGCAAGTTAGCTAACAGGATGGGGAACTAAAAAAAGAGGTCAGAAAAACTGAGGACAGTCCACTGCTCTTGTTCCAGAAAAATATTCCTGTCAAGAACCAAGAGAAGAGAGAACTCAACCAAAGACATAATTACTGTCCTTATCAAGGGATAAAAACCACCTTAGCCAGCCATGTGCAAATGTTGCACGTTTCTCCTTTAGCAAGGGCTCAAAAACATTTTAATATAGCCTGGGAAAAGCTTCCCTGGAAGGCAGAGATCTACAGAGAGCTACAAAGCCAGACTGACACACAAATCAGTGACCACGTATAAATGTTCACAAGCAATCTTGCTTCAGCAAACAGTGACATTCACTTTCAATGTCCAGTTTGCTTTCAGACAAGTCAGTGACAATTCATAGAATCCTAGAATGGTTTAGGTTGGAAGGGACCTCAAGGATCATCCAGCTCCAACCCCCTGCCATAGGCAGGGACACCTCCCACTAGAGCAGGCTGCTCAAGGCCTGCTCAATTATGGGACTGAAGGAAAAGGAGGGTGTTGAGGTAGGCTTCCAGCCCAAGCCTCTGCCAAAAGCTACTCAAAACAAAGCTGCTTGTCCATTCCATCAAATTCAGAGAATCATAGAATTGTTTATGTTGTAAGGAGACAAGATCAAGTTCAACCATGGCCATTACACTGTGTCCCAGAGCAATTCTTTACTAGTTTAAAGAACAGAAATTCAGTATGATTTTTCCTTTAATCACGCTGAAGCAGTGCATTTAATGCACAGTAGGCAGACATAAGCTGCATCTGTTTTTTACGTTAGCCAACCCCATCAACCATACATGCATTTGTGCAACCTGCGACGGTAAACGCCAGTCCCAAAGCCCCAGAGCACCACCTAGCGTCTACAGATGACCACAGATGTTGGCAAGCAACAAGTCTGAGTGGAGACTTTAAGATCTACAGGCTAACAGCACTAGGATTTAATTATACTTTATTAGATTAGTATCTGTAAACAGGAAGGAGACTGAAAATTCCATGACTGATACCTCATCTGGCATCTCCTGACTTGCAACAGAAACTTTTGTGGCTGGAAAAAAAGCCTATCACTTGCTCTTTGTTTTTCAGAAAGATGTTTTAAGTCACATTGACTTTGGTTTCAGAGGAACACCACTGTAATTACTTCTACAGTGACCAGTAATTCTCTCAAAGGGGACATGAATTGTTTACTGAAGGTGTTTATATCATCTTTTATGCTGTTTATCTCACTCATAGGCTGAATGTTTATCTCTGCTTAATATCAAGCCCAGTTGCTACCATCTACACAAGTGTAATTTAACACTTAATAGCATTAAAGCAAGATAGACTTGTTAGTGACATCAAGACAGGCAACATCAATCAGTGAGGTAAGGAGATCAGATCTCACCAGGACTGTTAAATTCTAGCACTTTCTATCAAACAGGCTACAAGGTGATAATGCCATAAACAGTCACATGGATCTTACTTGGCTCATACTTTAAACATGACTGAAAGTTGCTGGCAATGCAAAACACTTCTAATGACTTCAGTCATTAGGCAAATGAATTGTGTAACAGACAATGGTGTAAATAAAGAAGATTGTTACTCTTTTTTTTTGGTAGGAAAACTCTCAGATAAAAAAATACTGTTTTATGTCACATCTTTGGCTACTACTGAAGTTATTGAGACAGCTCTGTACAGATGAATGAGAAACTGAGTTCGCAAATATATAAAGTGTTCCTCTGTGGCACAAGTTTCCACCTCGAAGTTAAGGTCAGCCAATTTGGAATGAATTACTGGTTTGAAACAACCTGTCTGGCCCATGTTTTATGAGGAGAGGCTGAGGGAGCTGGGGGTGTTTAGCCTGGAGAAAACGAGGCTCAGAGATGACCTTATTGCTGTCTACAACTACCTGAAGGGAGGCTGTAGACAGGTGGGGGTTGGGCTCTTCTTCCAGGCAACCAGCAACAGAACAAAGGGACACAGTCTCGAGTTGTGCTCGGGGAGGTATAGGCTGGGTGTTATGAGGAAGTTCTTGACAGAGGGAGTGATTTGCTGTTGAAATGGGCTACCCAGGGAGGTGGTGGAGTTGCCATCCCTGGAGGTGTTCAAGAAAAAACCTAGTGCCACGGTCTAGTTGATTGGACAGGGCTGGATGATCTTGGAGGTCTCTTCCAACCTGGTTGATTCTATGAAATTACATCACTCACATTCAAAAAGAACTCAAATTATCAGGAAACACACATTTATCCCCTATTATTTTACCACTTTCAAAAATGCTTTGTTTTTAATAACTGCAATGGTGATGAAGCAAAAGAGCATGCTTTCATCAAGACTTATTTCTAAGCAAACATTTCAAAGTTTCTGGCTTAATCAGTGCCTCTTTCAATGTACAACTGTGCTAGTTTGAGCCTAGCTGGGATGTTTTGGTGAGAAGAACTAGATCATAGGCTGGAAAATGAAAACAATGGTGTTGTCTACTTCCCTCACAGCCTTGCTGAGATGTGTAAAGAAGAAAGGCAAAACATAAAGTCACTTTGCTCTGCACTTCTCCCCAGCTTTGCCTGCTGGGGAGAGCTGAGGCTGCTGGCTGAACTCCTTCTTGCTTTCTAACCTCACCCTCCATNCATGGCAGATAAAGAACTGGGAAGTTACAACAAGCCCCACCTATGAACAAGTGTGTTCTTCAGCCCACGGATCAGATGTCGTGCAATGGTTTTCACTCGAGGGGTGAGGATTGCTTGGGAAACATGAAAAGTTCCATAGCGACTTCGCTCCTCAAGAGTGGTCTCCAAGAACTGCAACAGTTTGTGGACGTTGGTTGTATTAGCCCATGGTGCTGGCATTTTATTCCCTGGCCACAGAAAGGGGTATTCCTCACACAAAGGGCAGTGGTAGAATATGAGAACCTAAACAAAGCAAACAAGAAAGGAGAAAAATAAACAAATTTCCAAATATAGTTTATGTATTAAACAGGATCTTGTCTTGGTTTGTGCTTATACACTGCTGTTGCAGTTAGAACATCAGCTGTAAAATGGACCAAGCTAAAAGCTACTCCCAAGTCATGAGTATCGGTGTATCTGTTGCACTACTGCAAAAAAAAGGAGATGGAGATCGTTTCTGTTAGCTATGAGGAGATGGATAGAGTTTGTTAGATGTGAGGACAAAATTGCTTCAGGCTTCAAGAGTCATCAGGCTGAAAGGAAAAGGTCGCCAGGATGATGACAGTATACTGAAATGTCATTCAACGCATTCAGTTTGAGAGCCTTTCCAAGCACTGCTAGAGAAGATCATCATCTGCACTTAAGGATTTTAGCTGTCATGCCATCTCCTGCATAACTCCTTTAAAACAGCTGAAGTGCACTGGGCTGACTGGCACAACAGCATTAGACTCTTCCTGCATGAGCTGCCAAAGCCAGCCTGCTGTCAGCAAAACCCTCTCCACATCAGGTCTGTATTTCATGCCTTCTAAGGTGGCTCTCTATCAGACAGCAGTGTGTAAGGATGCAACATTTTTCATTAACAACACACAAACTTACAAATTAGTCACTTGGGCCCAGTGCTGACAGCATCAGTTCAAAGGAATGCCTCAAAACCTCATCCATGTTATAGTTTAAAACAACACGCAGTCACTGAAGCCCTGTTCTCGGTGTATGAGTGGTTACCACAGAAGAGGCTGCACAGGAGGCATGGAATTCTAAAGACACCTTAGTCATGTTAAATCTCACACACCTCACACTGGCCAAAGTGACAGCTGATTCAATCCTCACCACTGCAAGGCAGCACAATATTCTCTTCCAGAAAAGAAATCCATTTATAGGTAGCACAAGGTCCTGAGGATGTTATCATGCAGTTAAGGAATGTGATTGGAAGGAGGACACAGCCTAGCTACACCATGGATGGAGGGGCTACACAACTGCAAATGGAAGGAAACATGCACACTGCATAAAGGAGGCCCCGGCAGGCTTTATATCTGCTGTCAGTGTCCTTGGGCTAGTATCACCAAGTGGTAATCACTTCTAGACCTTAACTTTCTGGGTTACACATTCTTTCCTCACCTGATATTTCTTCTCCCACATATACTGCAATGTGACGTACTCTACACACTCAACAGAACAAAGCTTGGATCCAAAAACTGAGCGGATTCTGTTGATCAAGAAGAAGTGATGGCTGTCATCCATGGCATAGAAGTGATTGAAATCCAAGAAGATGACTTCCTTGGGGTGCTGCTCAAGAAATGCGTTAATCTCCTTCAGCCCATCTGACACTTTGATGCCAAACAAGCCGTGTATGAAGTAAATCTCCTGTCCCATTTCCCCAGGTCTGGAAGACACACGAAGATCAAAGTATCGGATCCCACCTTCCAACTGCTCTTTGAAAGTCAGGTTTTGAGTCACTGACCATTTCTTCATGATCTTTTTAACCAAAGAAATTCTGGCCAAACGTTTGATGGCTGTGGCTTGGTCTGGTCCCACAGGAGACTTCTCATCAACCCAGTAGCTGAAAGAATCGTGTGACCCTAGAAACAAAATCCAAGAGTATTTAATTTTAGAATGCTGACTGACCCAAAACACACATACTCATGTGTCCTGTAAGCTGAAAAGCATTCTACACGCAGGGCAGGTTTGCACAAGAGTTATGCTCCAGTGTAGCATCCTTTACGGTTCGATTTTTCTTAAGCACACACCAAAAGCTAACTTAAGAGTCTGTTTGAACTCTTCTTGTATGAGCTCCCAAGTTCGACACACTCTGAAAATGATGACCATAAACTATATATAAAATCATAAAGGAAATTTCCTTCTAATCTTCCTTCATGTACAAACTCCAAAACTTTCCCAGGTCTTGACACATGGATGATTTGAGATGAGACTGCAGATTGACAGCATGAAAATAAATCTTCAGACCGCATTTGGTAAATCTAACTGTGACCTCACACGCTAAACTTCTTTAAACAGTTATCACTATCCATTTGATAGACAGAGGGATCTGTATGTGCACATGCCTTACCAGCACATCTCACTTCAGCCCCAAGGCGGTAAATAAATGCTTAGTAGCTTGGACAACAGGCAACAACTGCATGAACTTGAGCTGGAACAACTGAGTGCACCAATTACTGTGCCGCTCAATACCAAGCTCATGTTAAATAAGCTCACGAATGTGTCTGACCACAGATAAGGTGAAAATAAGATTGACTAAAAAATGACCAACAATCAAAAAAAAGTTGCTAGACCCTTCCATAAAAATGCATGTCCAACAAATCTGTAACAATCTGTACACTGGCAGAGAAACTGCAACTTCAGGACAGAAGCTGTGCATACTAGAAAAAGGGAAAAAACCCCCAACAACTCTGTCAATTGAAAGTTTAGTAGCAGTTGAAATCAATGCAGAAGTAACAGAGGCCCTTCAGAAGAACAAGACCCCTCGTTGATCCAAGTCAGTAACAGAAGAGTAACAGGGCAGTGTACCTGAGACTGCCCTGTAGCTGAGCAGCATAAAGTAGAGACGGATGGGAGCTGATGCAGCACAGACTGAGGCCGACCAGGGATTTCTAATCATTCCGACCAGTGGCATTCTGGCCAAGAAATGCAACTGTTCGAGGCATGATTTTTCCCGTCAAGGAAACACACTACAAGAGCTCTAATAGCCCTGCTTCCCTTTTCTCCTTCAGTACAGCACATTAGAGTTTCTTCGTTGAGGCAAATCCCACCTGCTTTGCTCCAATAAAGAAAAGAGCACCTTCACTTCTAGCCACCACAAGCAGCTCCTTTTCCAGCTACCCTTTGGGAGTACGATGACCCTGCAACACGCTGCCAGCATCTACATGATCCCTTCCTGCATGACCCATGGTTCTTGTCCCTGCTTCTGGGACTATAGGTCCCCTAGAATTTCCTCCTCTCAGATAACAGACTATTTTAACTCTGTTAAAATAACAATTCTATGGTGTCATTTCACGTTTTAAGACATTTGAAGTATCCACTGCCTCCTTCACCCAAACCTCTTGTCTGTGTACCAGCGCTCCCTTAAAGACTGATGCTCTTCCTGTGATGCAGTGTCAGAGCTATAAACAAGATTATGATCTCAACTGGATTACCTAGTTAAGATTTTTTAATCCAGATGGAAGAATAGACTGTGCACAAACCAAACTTCAGTTCAGTGACCTTAAATGCACTTTCCCCGTGAATTTCAGCTGGCTCAAACATGCTAAAGAGGAACCTTGAAGTTTAGCTTCCAGGCTTTACAAATGAACACAAAAGCAAATTCTGATCAACTCTCCATGAATCCTTCACAATTTTTGTAAGTGTGACTGTTTATCCCATCTTCGAAAAACAAGTGAGAAGTAACAACAAAGCTGTTCTTTAAAATGATTTCAGCTTGGGAACCTATTTAGCATCTGTCACAGTAAACTGCATCACAAAGTAGCTGTCAGTTTTGGAGTGACACCTAGATATTTTTTCCCACCTCCAAATGTGTAACCCCAAACAAAACACAGGATCAAACATCTAGTAAAGACACTGCAGAAGAAACCATGTGAGACTTTACAAGCTGCATTTTAGAGATATTTGAGTTTCATATTTCTCCCCATACAGCAGAATGAACCTTTCAAGCTTCTGCGTTTGGAAGAGAGACTTCGGTCAGGCTTAAGTTCCAAACAACTCTATCCCTTTTATTTTCTTCCTTTATTGAGGTCACTGCAGAAATTTAATAAGCTGGAATAAGACCACAGAAGAAATATTTTATTTTCATTCTATCTACGACTGTACAGAAGCCTCTCAAGAGCTGTCTACAGAAGTCATTTGCATCATTATACTCCTACAGTCACTGATGAATCTGGCTTACATAGGAGTGACAATTTCATCTGGCACCAAACAAATTGCTGTCAACTCAGTTGTCTAAGCAAATCCAATTCAAGAAGCAGCTTGCATTCCCAAGTGACACACTTTGCAGCTACAAAAGCCTTTCCTTTTCAGACAGCCACATACAAGGCACATTTAAGATACAAGAGCAAATTTCTCCTTGCACTATCATAAACTAAATTCCATTTGCAGGTCTCGAAATCAACAAGAAAAAACAAGCCACAAGCAGAACGCAACTTTTTCAACACATGCTTGAAAAACTGCACTCTTAACAGGGCAGCTGATACCTGAAAAGCTGAACTGTGACATGCTTCTATAGTCAGGGAAAATCTTCCAAGACTCCTGCCCTGTGGCTCTGCTTAAAGTCCTAGGAAAATGAACTTCTAATTTACAATGAAGTCAACGAGTGTATCTAGATATAGCTAAGCAGAACATGAACTGGAGCACCTAAAACACAAGCTCTCCTTTTTGTAGCTGGTGGCAGATATCACCTCCTAAGAGCAACAGGGAAGCATCAACCGTGAGGCTGGAAAGACACAGTAAAAGTTCAACTAGATTTTCAGCAGTCATTTATTGAAGGCCTATTGCCAACTGAGAGAAACATCCAAGCCAAACTTGGACTGAGAACATTTTTACTACAGCATGAGGAAAAAGGCAGAACAAAAGCCCCAAAGCAACAAGCACTAGATGCTTATTAGGCTGAGGGGTAAGAGATAGGTGAGGATCCATGGCATCCACCAGGCTCTAATTTAAGATTGCTGTGTTATGTTGCCAGCTCAGCCACTGGCTTTTGATTGAACTTAGCTGTGATGGTAAGCTACATGCTAAGCTGATCGCATCATGATGTCAAAGTAATCCTCTGAACTCCATAGGTGGCCTGACCATCTTGCAGCCAAGGAAAGAGCCAGGCAGGCTGCTGATACAGCAGGAGGTCTTCCTGAAACAAAGCCTAAACCAACCGAGCTCCACACAATTTGAACAGCAAAGAACAGAGCCCACACCAGAAGTATGGCACAGACCAGCCCCATTTTGTTGGCAGCTCAGATTTAAGAGCTGTTAACCAGTCTCAGTTGCTGTCCAACACAACGGTGGGCAAAGATACCCAGATGCAGTCATGCTACACAGTTAACCACCACGAGGCTGGCAGCTCCTGAACAGAGCATCACAAAACCTTTGTAGCAGCACACAAAGATCTTTTCCATGTATAAGAAATACCTCACAGTCAGAGTTCCTTCCATCCAAATGGTGAGCATCTCTCTCAATTTCTCAACAAAAGTTAAAAAGCTCAAAAGGTGTCATCAGCAAAACATTTTCAATGATCTTAAAAATAAGAAACACCCTATACTGGTTCAAAAAAATCCATGCTTTACACTCATTCATTGTTAACAAAGCAGCTAATAAACTCAAGTATTTACAGCTTCCACCTAACAGATTGGTCTCTTCTCCCAGGCAACCAGCAATAGAACAAGGGGACATAGTCTCAAGTTGTGCCAGGGGAAGTATAGGCTGGATGTTAGGAGGAAGTTCTTGACAGAGAGATTGATTTGCCATTGGAATGGGTTGCCCAGGGAGGTGGTGGAGTCACTGTCCCTGGGGGTGTTCAAAAAAAGCCTGAATGAGGCACTTAGTCTAGTTGACTGGCTAGGGCTGGATGCTAGGTTGGACTGGATGATCTCGGAGGTCTCTTCCAACCTGGTTGATTCTATGATTCAGAAGTCAAAGGCATAAGGTCAAGAACCTTATTCTTCATTGTCCTTCAGGCAAAGAGGCCAGAACTCAGGTCTGAACTGCCTCAAGGGCTTGTTCTTGCATGCACAGCAGGCTTCTTGAGCCACCCTTACATGAAAGTGGAGAAACATTCAGATAGCAAACCCTACTGAGCTTCACTAGTGCAGCGGCATCAGCCTAGTGGTCAGCCTTTCCCAAAACCAAAACAAGAAGAGATGATGACTTGCCAGTTACTTCACACAGGTCAAATATACACAGCATGAAGCACTAAGCATAAAAATTAAGCATGAGAGTCTGCACAAAGGAAAAAAAATAGAGGACTGCCAATCAGCTGGCAGCTCTTACAGAGCAGGAGACAATGGCTGCTCTATTTTGGCTTCATTTCTTTCATCTGACAAAGACTGGAAGCTTCAAGAAAAGCAGCCACATCCTATCATACACCCAGACATTCAACCATCAAAGGCTATGATATGGTTACAATAGCATTAAAAGAGGTATCTCCCAGACACTAGATGTTAAAATGATGGATAGTCCTCTTAACTATCTCAGCAACTGCAGCTGGGGATTAATTTTTATTAATATGCTTAAGCTTTTTATTCTCCTTACACTAATATCTTAAGTTAATTGTACGTTAAACAGATCACTTCTCAATTCAATTTGTATGTTAAATAGCTTCTATTTCACCATTCAAATTACCTTTTTGTTGAAGCCTTTACACTAATTGTTAGAAAGCAGCCTTTTATCTTCACATCTGCAGCAAAGTAACTTTCTAGTGTGCCCATTTGTCATGCTACTTAGGCACAGTGAAGTTAATCCATGGTGTAGTACAAGCAAATGATGCTAATCAACAGAGTGTTATTAAGTCTTGAATTTCAGCAGTTACTAGCCATATCACTCTACATTATCTTTATTTCCACATCAGTACTTTCTCACTATACAGCTGCAGCACAGGGAGAGGAATCAGTATCATCTTGCCAGCCCCAGCGTCGTTTTACAAGCTGGTAAATTTACCTTCACGAGTGTCTACCTTCGAGGGATGTCTGTAAGGCACACAAAGAAGAAAGACCTTCCAACAGAAGATCTTGTGCACTGCCAATTACCCAAAAACAAGACAAGAACTTCTGGCTTTTCTAACACAAGCATGGCTATGGTTATATCTTGTCCTTCTGGTTGAAAGGCTGTGGACTAGCCAGAAGCATCAGTTTAAGTCACTTTCTGCAAACGTCTAACCAATAAATAAGAACAAAAGCAGCAAGGCAGGAGAGTGCAGGATGTTTAACAACAGACTTGTCTGCTTTGAGCCTCATGTCAATGGAATATTAACAGGATGGGGAATAGAGCAATAAAAGATCATCTGTTTGTGTTAAACACTTGCAAGGTGGTCAACACACTGTACCAATCCACTTAGTGTATCAGACAGCCGTTTATATGCAAGAATCACCCTAGCTATGGTGACAACTAACTTTAGAGAAAGCTTTGTCCACCACACGAAGTGCATTCTGCATGCATTGCAGAACACCGCACATGACAGCACAGTAAGTACTACAGAACACATTTAGAAGCACAGGATGCAAGTAGCTAGCAAGCCCCAAATGTTCTTCTAAACCAAATATCCTGTGTGTGTCAGAAACAAAAGAAAAAAAACAACAGGATCAAGAAAGAATCTCTCAAAGGTCAGAAATGCTCAGGATTCAGGTCATTAACAATCCAGACTTTCTGATCAAAAGATTAACATCTTAAAAGCTTTTCATTAGTGAACAGCAAATCAAGAAGTTCATACTAACTCACCTAGCAAAAAGAGGAGAGGCAGGAAAAACAAACATCCCACTGGTAATCAATTATTTAAAACCACAGAGGTGGTAGTTTATATTTTAACAGAATCCCAAAAGAATCCTGAAGTTATTTTTAATGCAGTCTCATTAGGGAGGACAAAGCCTAGCACAGACCAATCCGCTTAGGAGAAGATCCTCTCCTCATCGACAAAATACCCTGATTTCTCCCCACTGTGCCTTTGGGGATGTGAGGTAGAAGAAGGGGGAAATAAAAGGAATACAAACTAAAATGGAAGAAGGGACTATTTGAAATAGTCTCTGAGGCAGTATCACATGGGAACTTGACCTTCTTCCCTGAAAGAAGAAATCCACTGGTTGGTGCTATTGCCATTAAGAGGTTGGGGTTTTTGGAATCTAGCAACCACCCCTGTGCTAGTCTGAGCCTAGCTGGGATATTTCAGTGAGCGGAATTAGATTACAGGCTGTGAAAAGGAAACAATGGTGATGTCTACTGCACTCATAGGCTTGCTGAGCTGTATAAAAACAAAAACACAAATATAGATAACAGAGTTTGGGTTCTCTCTCTCTAACCTGCTGTCTGTATGACTAATCTTTCTGCTTCCTACCCCCCCCGGGCTGATCCTCCAAACTCACCGTGCACATAAGGCAAAGTCTGGGGTAAGGTAGGGGGGTGGAAAGAAGGTAGAAGGGTAGCTGGGAGCCCCTCCTGGGGACTCTGGTTTCTGGGAGGGGTATCGCGTTTCTGTTTTACTTTTTAACTTGTATATTTCTGTCTACAGCTGTATATATTGTAAATATCTGCTTGTATACTGTGCTAAGCTGTAAACATAGCTTAATTCTTCAACTTCCAGATTGGCTGAGTCTAGTCTGGGTGATTTTCTTCAGTGTGTGAGCGGGCAGGTAACACCCAAACCATCACAACCCCCTATTTATGAACAATCTCAGCCACCTGCACTGGGGAAATAGAAAGGGGCAGCACTTCTCTGCCATTTCACAGCCTCAGTGGATCCAACTGCTCTGAAAAGAAAACACCAATCAGCTGAGAGCCCTGCACTCCTCTTTTGTGACCACTCACAAACGTGCAGACCAAGGGCTCATTCTCATCAGAGAAGACTCTGGGGAAACATTTTGTTGTTTTCATCACAGTCCTTTTCTCTTGATGTATTTTTTGAAACGGAAGCCAAATGGTAACCTTGATACCAGAAGGAGGGAGTGCAACAACTATTAATACCAACACTACAATTTGTTTGAAGTAGAACTTCAGCATGTTCCATGCTCCCTTACAAAGCAGTGAGGTCATTTTATAGGGCATACAGTTTTAGTTTCAAAAAAGGAAGGCATTTTTTCTTGATGATAAAATTAAGATCTTCCTATGCTGTCTTAAGAAAACTTTACAGGATTTCCAGAACACACCAGTTTGGGCTAAGCACTTGACAGTGGTCCTTTAGAAAAGGGGAAACCCCAAGATTCCAGAGTGGCTTTTTAGTGGAATTCCCACATAAACCAGTTCCTCAGAGGTATGTACAAAGGGAATAGGGTGCAGATAGTTTAACAGCCCACCAAGAGCTGGGATTTGCCGCTGCAATGAAGGAGACAACCAAGGTAATAAAACGGCTTGTCCTTTCAGAAGTCCATGCTGAAAACTCTGCCTTTACAAATCATACCCAATACCATCATATACACACAGATGTTTTCATTTCATGGTTATTATCTTGTTGAACCTTAATGCAACACATGGGCAGTTTAGCTGATTCAACCATCCTTTTAATTAGGACTCCAAAGGAGTACTGTTTGGAAGGAGGATGCAGGATCAAGCCCATCCATAGTGTACACTACCCCACAAAGAAATAAATTGCAAGTTCAGCAGCTTGCCTCAGGGTCATGCAGACAAAGAGAATAACAATAAAAAAAAAATCTAGTAAGATCTTAGTGGCTAGTTCTTCACTGGGCTGTGCTGCTGCTTCTTAAAACCCATTTCACTTCTGCCTGAGCAGCTGCAAGCCAAAGCAGCACACAGGGCTTTATGTGACAGCCAGTGCCAGAACTGAGTTGGCTGGAGAAATGAGTAAGTGTCCAGGGCCCCACCAGCTCCAGATGCTCCCCATGTGCCTGACATAAGCACAGTAAGAACCCAGCAGTCATGCTATGGCATCAGGCAGTCACCCACAGCAGCTCCTTGCCCCAGGAAACACCTCTTCATGCGCTACATCCTTCCTACAGAGTTAACTGCAGTCTTGGCTGCTTCTCATGAAGAAGCCTACTAGCTATAAAGGCTGATCAGTTTATGTGGATCAAAACCATTAGACTTCTGCCTAAGATTTTTGGGGTGATCCTGAGAACAGGCACAATTAGCATCATGCTTATCAAAGTTTTGAGCACAGTCATACCGATACTGCCATGAACAAACAGTGGAAAGCTATTCAATTAACAGTTGGTTAGAAAGTTAATTTAAAAGACTGCACATGTCACAGGGAGAAACTGAACAGCTTGACTAGTGCTGTAGTTTGGAGCACAAGACAAAGATTGACTATTTTAGAAGGCTACAAACACATCTGGTCAGAGATGAGCAACCAATAAAATGAAAGACATTTCAACAGCTATTTCAGCTCTCCAGTATGGTCTTATTTTAGCCATACTCAAGCCAGTATGACTATCTCTTCTGAAAAGTAAAAAGGCTTCTGGAACTGTAAAACTCATCTTTTCCATCAGCTCTAGCTACCTATCATTAGCAGTCCCCAAGCAATTCTCCAACAACCATCCAACCTAACGTAGCCAGGAATGGCTTCACATTCCAAATGCTCTGCATCAGAGATGATTAAGAAGTCTTACACTCTAAGACAAAAACACTGGTGCAAGCTTTTTAAATAACACCTATCAAAGAGCTGAAGTAAAACATTGGACTTCTTTGAAATTTTCTATTGTTCAGCTTCTTCTCCAGTGACTCCAATCTAACTGAATTTAGCTCCTCTCAACTAATCTGAGTTTTTACTAACAGGAGATGTTTCACCAAAGATACATGAAACAAATCACACATGTTTTCTGAATTAAGTCTGTTCCTTCCTGCCTACATCTTCAGGACAATGACACATCAGGTTAACCTTCATGGTTCATCAGTACATCCATATGCTTTAGCACCCACAAACCTAGGGTTTCCCAAATCCCATGAACAGCTGTCTCATAGCTTTTCTGGCAGGAACTACTTCAAAACCAAACCAAACCACCCACCCTCACAAAACCAAGTTTCTAAATCATCATCAAAAAACTTCCCAACAGAGTGGCTTGCTAAATGTACTCCATACTTTTGGGACTTGTAGAAGTAGGAGAGAAAAGGCAGGAGAGAGAAGACACATTTGATTAGCTTACTTAGAAACAATATATTATTACTGATTATCAGATTGTGAAAGGTGCTCCTGCAAGAAGCAGCAGATCCTTATCTAAATGATTATCCATTTCCTCTAGAAGGAAAGAAAAATCAGTACTGGGGAAAAGAAAACTCACAGCTAACCACTCTGACCAGAAGAGGGGACCAAACTAGGAATACAGTCTGACAAAAAAATGCAAGTGTTACCTGCCACATTATGGGTCTTAATTATTCCAAGATGGAATAACCTAGGCAGGGTTAAGTAAATGCATTATTACCAAAGGCACACAGAACTGCCTACTGTTCTGCCCATTGTTCATCCAGGACCTTGGAGGGTGGAATAGCAATATACTCAAGATCAAACACTGATAGATGGCAGTGAACACTGATAGCAATTGAGATGGGACTCCCACTTGATGCAAGTATGAAGACAAATTTATTGATGTAACAGCAGAGTATTTATACACTCACAGCTGCAGGCAGATTTTTCCACTAGTTTGTTCAACAATTATATTGCCATCTTGCCCAACTTCCTCAAGACAAAGCAACATGTAATTTTTTTGTTCCTAGAACTACATCTGTTTGCTGTTGCCAGGGCCTTCACCCTACCAGAGACAGAATTTCCATCTCTTGCATCAGCAGTAAAGAACTTCTTACTCAATTACTCAGGTGTCCCCCTCGCCATCTTCCCCTTAATGTTCAAGCACTAGAATTCTCTTCATAGATCTATCAATTTTTGTACACATTGTAAAACACATGGCAGACAAAGCAATAAGATTAGAACAATAACTAGATACATAAACCAATCCTAAAAAAAGCATTATTCTGTAATTCCCAACTCTATCTATACCCATGCTACCTAAAAATATCTACAAACATCTGCTAGAATGTTTCACTGTCTCAAAGCAGCAGCTGCAAGCTTAATAAGATCTCAGCAAGTGAATCTTGAGAAAGAAAGTGTTTCACTGACCTAGCACAAGTACTCATTCAAATGCTGGATGAAGCTGGAAAGCAGTGCTGAATCTTCATCAACCTACCTCTCAGACTCTAGCACCGAGTAAGCTGTAATACCGCCAAAGTCACTTATAAAGACAAGTAGTTAAAACGAAGCAGAACAAACTGGACATGCCATGGTGCTAGGCATTATCAGTATGCAACTACAAGCAAGAAACAGGTTAGGCTCTTCATAAAGTTTAACAAGCCGATTTACTTCAAAAGCAGATGAGTGAGAGCACTGCAGCTTTCTTTCCTCTCTGGGAAACAGAACAGAGAAGAAAACTGACAGATGCAGAGACAACTACAGAACGTAAAAAGTGTCAACAGTTGCATGTTTTCCTAAAATTGTTTCAAGAAAATCAGTTTGAGCTTAAACAAATAACACTCTATATAATATCCTGGCAAAGATCACAATCATAATGCTTTGAGACTTAATTTTTAATCCCACATTCAAAGGGGGACTTAATTTTTAATCCCACATTTGAAGAGGATTAGAGTGTAATTACAAGAAAACCTTCTAGAGCTTCACACAAGGTCACCACTTGAAGGTGGTTAATTTGGTTTACTATACTGCTTGCACATAAATTGATGATCTTTTAGGTACTTGGCATTTAGCAGTTTCTCATTGCAAGAGATTCCTTCTCTCATGGCATCACACAGGAAATCTTATCTCTTTTCCTTGGATGATACTATACTGGTAGCATTTTATCTCGAGATTCAGTATAGACAACAGAAAAACCCAAACTTTGAAAAATTCAAAGCTTGGGTGCATAGCATGATACAGGTTAAAAAAGACCTTCAGAGATCACAGCTGTCTTTTTTAAAGATGGTGAGAACAAGCAGATCCAAAAGCAGAACCATTTGCAACAAATAAAGCAGAACTCTACACAGCCATCCTTAGCTTCACACGAGTTCTAAGACCTTCCCACTTGTATAGAATCGATCAGGTTGGAAGAGACCTCCAAGATCATCCAGTCCAACCTAGCACCCAGCCCTATCCAGTCAACCAGACCATGGCACTAAGTGCCTCATCCAGGCTTTTCCTGAACACCTCCAGGGACGGTGACTCCACCACCTCCCTGGGCAGCCCATTCCAATGCCAATCACTCTCTCTGTCAAGAATTTCCTCCTAACATCCAGCCTATGCTTCCCCCAGAACAACCTGAGGCTGTGTCCCCTTGTCCTGTTGCTGGTTGCCTGGGAGAAGAGACCAACCCCACCTGGCTACAACCACCCTTCAAGTAGTTGTAGACAGCAATGAGGTTTGCCCTGAGCCTCCTCTTCTCCAGGCTAACCAACCCCAGCTCCCTCAGCCTCTCCTCATAGGGTTTGTGTTCCAGGTCTCTCACCAGCTTTTTTCCCCTTCTCTGCACACGTTCCAGCACCTCAACATCTCTCTTGAATTGAGGAGCCCAGAACTGGACACAGGACTCAAGGTGTGGCCTGACCAGTGCTGAGTACAGGGGCAGAATAACCTCCCTCCTCCTACTGGCCACACTGTTCCTGATACAGGCCAGGATGCCATTGGCCCTCTTGGCCACCTGGGCACACTGCTGGCTCATCTTCAGCCTACTATCTACCAGTACCCCCAGGTCCCTTTCCTCCTGGCTGCTCTCCAGCCACTCTGTCCCCAGCCTGTAGCGTTGCTCAGTGTTGTTGTGGCCAAAGTGCAGAACCCTGCACTTGGCCTTGTTAAATTTCATTAAATTTGAATAAGATCATACAATAAATCTAAACACATAATTTTCTGTTTACTATCAATTCTTTCAGTTGAAATAGTCTTGTTATACTAACTTTTAAAAAAAGAAAACAAAGGAGAAAGATTATTTTTTCAAATGCTGTGTTCTGCTCAAGTGCCACAAGGTTAAAAAAAACCCACACAACCAAACCAAAGTTAGAAAACCCGAATGAACAAAAAACCAAATCAACCAATGAAACCAACCTGAAAAACCTCACACAATGGTAAAATAAACCCAACAAAACCCCACAAAACCACAGCAAAAAAAAGAGAGTTTTATGGTTCTGAATGTCAACTTTATTTAAACTTAAAATGTGCTTTCGGTTTTCAACTCCCAGAGTTACATCTGTGCTTCTACACACAGAATGGCTGGGAGGAAGGAGGGGGAAACAAAAGTGAAAAATGGAAATCCTCAAACCAATTGAGTCCATCACTCCAGGGGAGAAAATAAATAGATCTGAGGATGGACAAAGGTAGGCCATACCTGTTACACGCACAGGCAAAAATGCTGTCATTTGAGCTGAAGTCTGCTTTTCATATCTCTTTGGAAGTCTGCATTGGCCTTCACAGCAATTCAGCTTCTGTGAACAGATGCCTCAACTGCAACCTGTTTAATGCAATCCCTTCCATTAAAACACTGGTAACACCACTTGAGTTCAAAAAAAGGCTGCTTTGTCAAGCACCACAACAAAAAAATCACTTTGGCTAAAGAGCATTTGGACCAAAACATAAAACCAACCAAACGATTCCCCAAACATCTATTCGAGATGACTTTGCAACCTGCTGGCAGACTGCATGAGGCACACATAGGAAAGTGACAGGAAAACACATCTTTGACCACAAATAAATACACACTGCAAGCATTTTCAAAGAAGCACTATTCATTATAAAACCACTATGGCATTACTGAACAAGAACTCATTTCTTTGGTTACTCTGCTACAACACTGCATGGTGCTTGCAAGCTATGGACAGTGGCAATACCCCCAACGCCATCTATATCATAACACTCTGCAAAGTTTCAAACTCCACCAACAGAAAGTTGATTTATTTCTCTTTGCTAAGACAGAGACAGATTTCTTTGCTGGAAATTCTGAAATTTGCAGCCACTTGCATTTCACATGAACACAGAATTTCCTTTCTGTCCCCCTTCCCTGTTCAAATGAACACAGAATGTCCCTGCTGTTGTCAAGATAGGTAAGGGTGCTTACTTTTGATTAAGACTTGGCACTTCAGTTGCTCTGCATCAGATACAACAGTAAGTGCTGTGGTGCCTCACAAGAGCTGCACAGCCCCTCCCCATATACATCAAATGTCCTTTGGTTATTCTCTACTGGCACAAGAAAGGAAGTTATTCTGGTTCTAGGGAAGTGTCTCCACACGTCCTCTGTACAATCCACACCCTGAGGGTTCTGGCAAGCTAAGATGTCACAATGAAAATTAAGTGGGAAAAGTATCACTAACGACTACAGTCCAACATCAACTATCAGCATAGGCCATTCTTAAAACCTTCTTCAATGACATCTACAAGCAACCCTTGAGAAATTTTTGCCCTTTACAGATGGGAAGTCAGTCTGTTTCTAAGGAAGTCTAAGTCATCTGTTGTCTTCCTCATTCACCAGGTCATTACCATCCATCGGTAAATCTTAAGCAACAACAATTTCATCAGCTCCTGATAGGAGTTCTTTTTAGTTTAGCTGGAAAGGGGGGAATTTTCTAAGTAATTAAAATATTTTAGCATCTTCAGTGCAACATTATACACTGGGACGTTTCACACCTGACCTGTACTCTTTTTCCTTCTGACAAGCCATAGGTGCTGCTGTAAAAAGCCACTGCCATTTGATGAACTCCAGTTGTTAAGGTGTCAATGCAGACAAACAGACGCACAGAATGCCACAATGGAAGGACCCACAAGGATCATCTGGTCCAGCCTCTCTAGGTGGTAGTGTAGAAATAAGGTGACCCATCATCCTGTCAAGTTGAACCTTAAAGCTGCCCAAGGTAGGAGAATCCACTGCTTTCCCTGTGAGAGGATTTCAATCTCTGACTGTTCTCATAGGGAAACATTTTCTTCTGGAGTTCAATCAGAACCTCTAAAGGAGTAACTTGTCCCCCTTACCCCATGTCTTTTCCATGTGACTCTGTAAAAAAAGGCAACCACCATCCTTCTGGTAGCCACTCTTTATGTACTGGTCCACGGTATTAAGGTCGTCTCCCCTAAACCTTCTCTTCTCAAGGCTGAACAAACCCAGCTCTCTCAGTCGTTCCTCACACAACATATGCCTAAGCAACCTGAGGTACCTTAAAGAGGAGCTCCGGAGATCAGCTCCCTGTTACAAAGGCAACGCGGACAGGCAAGTGAACTGGTCAAGGGGTCCCGACTACCTTTACCGAAACCGTAGCCACTGCTCGTCTCCCGCAGAACACGAGGCTCTCATTCCTCTATGCACAACTCCGCGCTCGGACGCTGCACCGGACTCTGGCTGCCATTCTCCAAGCAAACAGGCAACCCACAGGCAACCCAACGCGTGGGCAGCACCTGACGGCCAAACCGGCGGTGACAGCACCGGACACTGTAGGGCCCGCCCAACACCTGCCAGCGCTGCAACAACGAGGACGTACCGCTGCCGAAAGCAGACTCTCCGCAGTGCCAGACCGCGCCACCCCAGAAGCACCGATACCTACAGCACCTCCGCCCGCCCTCTCCTCCCTGCCCACTTACCAGGGATGGCCAAGTTGGAAAGCGGATAGGAGCGCAGGGCCGCGGGAAGCGAACCCATCCAGTCTGCGTTGCTCTCTGCCATGGTCCCCGCGGCCTGCCGCCAGCGGCAGCGGCCACCCTCCCTTCCCATTGGGGGCCCCGGTCCGCAGAGCGAAGCCGCTCCGGGCCCGATCGCCGCTGCCGCCGCCGGTAGAACGTGACCCAGCCACAGGGTTAGCTCTCCCGCCCCTCCCCTTATGTAACAGGTGCGGCCCTGGCGGGCACGGTGACGTTGTCGCGGCGCTGCGCCCACTCATTGGCTGTCTGCTGCTCGCCCCGCCCGCCAGCCTGCGGTCACGGCGCACGAGGCTCTCCCTTGTTTGTCCCACCCCAGCCGCAGACACGCGTGCAGCTATTGGCTGTCCGCTGCTCGCCCCGCCCCGCCCGGGTGCCGCGCTCTCTGCGAGCGGTGGGGTGCTGAAGGTGCTGCCGTGGCAGCGCCGCGGGTACCGCTGTCTCCGTCTACGCCACGGAGGCGCGCTGTCTGCGCGGATCAGAAGACAAAGTGCGCTCTGGGACCGGAGGAACGCAATTCGCGGGCCTGCGGGCCCTGGCACCGTAGCTGACACACGCGCGGCTCCTGCAGGCCCAGGGATGGAACCTCAACCACATCCCTGAGCAACCTGTTCCAGAATTTTACTACTCTCATTGTAAAGAACTTATTCAACCTAGATCTACTACTACTCCTACTACTCTGCTTCACTTTCAAACCGTTGCTCCTTGTCTTACTGCTACAAGTCCTTCCAAACAGTTATAAACATCAAAGCTGTAGTCCAAAGCCAGATCTCTTGGGGCTGAGCACTGATGCAGATGGGCTTGTTCGTGTCCTTACCAGGCCCTCTCCTGCTTCTCTCATCTTTCAGATGACACAAAGTATATGGACTGTGTGTGACAGGCAGTGGAGCAGGAAGGTATGTGGGAGAAGTCTGATCACCACTACCTTCAGCAGTCGCCTCCACCAGAAGAGGTCTGGGCAGTGCTCTGCCATCAGATCAGCCTGAGAAGAAGGGGGCTAAAGCTGGAGATGGAGGGTGGTCTCAAACCAGCTTCCTTCACAGTCTCCCAAAGTTTCTGACCCTTTGCCATCACTTTTTAACAGTACCAAAGCTGTGACAGCATTAGGGCGCCTCAGAGCTCTGCAGTGCAGCAATTTACTTCTTCATGGCTTCACATCCCACACCATGGCCTGCAGTGTGAGCACACTCCAATTCTTAGGGTTGAGACGATTTCTAGACCTCTAAGCTGCAAAGGACACATAGACTATGCAGTTCAAACCCAGAGTGATGAGAGAAGGAAGAGATGTATCCATTCAGCACTGCAGGGAGAGACATCAGGTGGTGAGCATCAGATGCCATGCATGGTAACTGCTAGCAGAACTTTCTCAGGGTCCAAAATCCCTGTCCGTGTTTTTCTAGAAAACAAGAGCATTAAATTACCTGTTCTTGCCCCAAACCTCATCCTCTTCCAACTCCACAGAATTTTGTTCTGTAATCAGTACTAAATCCTGCAATAATGAACATTAATTGCCATGGCCAGAGGGAACAAATGTGAATTACTAATACAATTTTATTGTCTGCAGACAAAACTCACAAATGATCTGAGGTCTTGTCCCATGAGACTGCTCAAATGCTTCATTTCAAATGTGTGTTGAAGTGACTGCAGAAATGAATGCCCAAGCAGGCAGAAAGAACACCATACCATCAACTCTTCCCCACCTCTGCCAGTTTTTACATCAAGGTCGGTAGGTTGTTTTATTTTTCCACGTTTCTGGAGCACTCACATACAAATTGTGTTTCCTTAGTGAGGATCCTGACCCACACTTTACTCTCCATTTTCCTCAGCTGTCCCCTTGTGTGTGGGTGCACAATGTCACAGGCACCCCAGACAATCTAGCAGCCCAGATCCCGTTCCCACAGCACTCACCCTCCTCTTCTCAAACACAGTCAAAAGATGAGTGGTGTAAATCAGGCTGATGTATTTAAGCAGCATGGTTTTTTTTTGCTGGCAGCCAGTTCCAAATACACAAATGTGGTTTATTTCCTTTTTAACAAGTGGCTTTTGGGTTGCTACATACAGAATATAAATCAATGAACTTTAAAAAGTGCTTTAAAGCAACTGAAAACAAGTTGATAACGTAAAGTGCTGCCTCCTCCTCACCACATTGAGTACCCTGGTAACGTTGCTACTGTCAAAAGACTTCCTGATCACGTTTTCAAAACCATCCATTTCAGTCCAAAATCTACAGTTTCATCTAAATTCCAAGTCCTTACACACAGTTTATCAGCAGGCAACAGATCAAACAGGCTATTGAAAAAGCTTCTATGTCATCTGCATATTTTAAAGGTCACTTTACTACTGATGAGAACTGCAGGATTCACTCTCACAGAGAGAAGTTAATTGCTCAACGTTTCATGCAAGTGTACTCAGACTCTTCCAAGCTGTTCATTACCATTTTTTGCTCTGTCTGTAATGGAATTATTTAACATTTAAAATCATCAGACACACTCAATCACAAAGCTCTGCAGACGTCACCACGTTTAAAACTCAGCTTCAAGTGCAGTAGACCAAAGAGCAGTGTTCATTTCACATCAAGTCAGAAAAACACCGTGACTATCACAGCGTTTCCCCCCCCAGCCCCTTTCCTAAGCCTATTGCAAACCCTTGGATGTCTATCATATAATATCATATACTCTCTGTAATATTGACATCCTCCCTCTTTCTGTCCACCCCTCAGCCTTGGTGTCCATCTCTGTCAATATTTTACCTGCTTCTCTCCTGCCTTTGCTCATTTTTTTGAGACAAGCCCTGACACCTGAGAGTCCTTTAACGGTAAGCTATTCAATACTTCATTTACACCACATGAGGGTGTTTCAAGCTGTGTAGGATTCCAGAGTTAATTTGGAAATCCTCCTTTTTGGAGAGGAGCCAAGGGACAAACAGATATTCTCTCTCCCCACCTCCTGCTGATTAAAATTCTTACCAAGTCAGCCTGGTACAGGAGACATGAGATGACACAGCATATGGAGAATGCATCTCTCCTAGACAGTAGAGATGGACTAGCCCGTGCTAGCAAAAAAGATGGAAGAGGAGTCTTAGTGACAATACATCATTTCCTAGAGTCAAATGATCTTTGCTGGGGACTTCCTCAAACTTTGTCTTGTCCTTAAGGAATCATTTAAACTACAGTGTAATTTTATATTAATTAAAATCTTCTCGGATGGAGTTATGCAATCATCATCCCCCTGCAGAGCTTTTAAGAACCTTTCAATTGCTCAAAGTGCAGAGTCACGAAGAATTATCTACTAATGTGAACAATAAATAAAATTCTGCTGCTTCTGGAGTCTAAGTGCACACAGATCTTGCTAATCTTTGCCTGCTCTGATGATTGGAGGCTTTAAATCCAGCAAAGACTGGATTTAATAATTTTGACAGTTTTAATTATGTAGTTTAAATTTTAACTAATTCCCTGTTCTGGTTAGCAGGTGTCATTTCTGTACATAGCTTTTAAAAACAAATGTACACGTTGAAATGAAGCCAGAGCACTTCACAGAGCTTATAACAGATCTGCAACAAAGGAAACATCTCCCTCGCAGAGAAAACTCTGTGGATCTGTATTAACATTGTCTGTTTCCCGAGGAAATCTCAGGTGGTAAAGCCTATTATCTGCAGCTGTCCACTGATGACTCCAGCCGTGGGACGGCCAGTCCGACGCCTGAGTGTTCATACAGTCACCTGCACTGCAACGATTGCTGCACCCACTTGCAATGATTGCAAACTGTAGGGGTGCTGCCTAAAGAAATAAGTGAAGCTTAATTAATTTGCGGGAGCAAAAGGTACCTTGTAACAAAAGCCACTACAATGTTGTTTAAAAAACGTGTGATTCAGAGTGCAACAGAGGGTAATTATCTAGGAGGAGTAAGGCTTGCTGGGATGGTTGCCAGGGGCCAGGGAATCCTTTAAATTCACATCTGCCTTTGCTTTCAGAAAGGCAGAGGCTGAAGATGCCCACCTGCCCCCTACAGGCTTGGGGCTAGCAGTCTTTTCCCTGCCCCTAGTGACCAGCCCAGCACAGCCTGGGTGCAGCCAGCAGGAACATGAGCTTCAGAGTGCTGGGAAAGTCTCTCCTTCTCACTGAAGCCCCCAGGCCTTGTCCCTGACAGCACCAGGCACATTAGTCACTGTGATGGTTTGGGTATCCCCCGCCCCCCACAGCTTTAGAAATCACCCAGACTAGACTCAGCTCTGGAAATTTGAATGAAGCTTATATTTGCAGCTGGCACAATATACAAGCAGATATTTACAGTATATACAGTGATAGACAGAAATAGACAAGGTAAAAAGGTAATACAAACATAATTCCCCTCCCAGAAACCTGAGTCCCCAGGAGGGGCTCTCAACCACCCCTCACCTTCCCCCTACCCCTCTCAACCTTACCCCAGTCCCAAGGAAGAACGGAGGTTCTGCCAAGAGGGTTAAGCAAAGGTGAATCAGCCACAAAAGCAAATGGAGGGTGAGGTTAGAAAGCAAGATGGAGTTCAGCCAGCAGCCGCAGCTCTCCCCAGCAGGCAAAGCAGAAGAGAACAGCCCAGCACGAAGTGCCCAAGCAAAGTGCAGAGCAAAAGTGACTTTTATCCAATGTTTTTTTTGTTGTTGGACGCCGATGGTACCTAGAACAGAAAACTCCTAACAGCTTGTATGATACACTCTGAATTTAAACTCTCTCAGCTAAGGTTAGATTTCTCTGTGGCACACACTGGATTTCACCATTCTCCTGCATTACCCAGTAGGTGTGACCAGGACCTTCAGCAGACACCACCCCTCGGACAGGTTTCCCTTCGCCCGAAGGTGAAAATACCCAAACAGTTTTCCCTAACAGATTCTTCTCACGTACAACAGGAACTTTATCACCGTCTACTGTTTGGACCAAATCTGATTGTGCAGGTCCTGCTCTGTTTACTGAACCTCTACTATTTACCAACCAGGTAGCTTGTGCTAAATGTTTGTCCCAGTTTTTCAGAGTTCCACCCCCCATGGCTTTCAGGGTGGTTTTCAGCAAACCGTTGTAGCGCTCAATCTTCCCTGAAGCTGGTGCATAGTAGGGTATGTGGTAGATCCACTCAATGCCATGCTCTTTGGCCCAGTTTTTCACAAGATTGTTCTTGAAATGAGTGCCATTGTCTGACTCGATTCTCTCTGGAGTTCCATGTCTCCACATGATCTGTCTCTCCAAGCCAAGAATGGTGTTACGTGCAGTAGCATGTGGAACTGGATAGGTTTCCAGCCATCCGGTGCTGGCCTCTACCATCGTTAGCACATACTGCTTGCCAGAACGAGATCGAGGTAAAGTGATGTAGTCAATCTGCCAGGCTTCTCCATACTTGTACTTAGACCATCTCTCACCATACCATAAGGGCTTGATTCGCTTAGCCTGCTTAATAGCAGCACAAATGTCACAGTCATGAATGACTTGGGTGATAGCGTCCGTGGACAAGTCAATTGACCTATCGCGTGCCCATCGGTATGTTGCATCTCTGCCTTGATGTCCAGATGAATCATGGGCCCACCGAGCTAGGAACAGTTCACCTCGGTGTTTCCAATCAAGGTCAAGATCAGAGTTGGCATCAACTTGAGAAATCTTAGCAGCTTGGTCTGCCTGCTGGTTGTGTTCGTGCTCGTGTACTGTAGATTCTCTCGTAGATTCTTTACACATCTCAGCAAGACTGTGAGGGAAGTAGACCTCACCATTGTTTTCATTTCTCAGCCTATGATCTAGTTCTTCTCACCAAAACATGCTAGCTAGGCTCAAACTGGCACAGTCACTGAAAGTAAATACTGAAAACAAATGCCTGACTTTTATCTTTCTTTGCATTCCCCAACATTTGTACTTCCCAGAAGCACAAGAAAACCACTTCTCCAGCAAAACACCAAGCTGAGCTGCTTTGACAGCTGCACACTGCCAGTAGGAAAGGCCACCCACGGCAGACTGGGTTACTTTCACATTATCACACTGGTGCTGCGTGTGACCCTAGGCTGGCTCAGCTCTGCTTTACAGGTTCCATTGTGCCATGCATTTGCATTTAGCAAGGTAACACTCAAGACTCTTCTTAAAAATCTTTTCTGTATCCAGGCAGCAAGTTTGGAACACTTTACTCTTATAGAAGAGCTTTTATCTGACGTTCCTGCAGCCCCCTTCAAGCACCTGGCAACTTCATCTGGGCCAGGCTATTGCAGGGTTGACAAGCCCAAATCCAAACTGTATGATTTAAGCCTACACACTGAGGCAGCTGATGCCAGAGGTGATGGCTTGAGAGGCTGGATGCCAGAACAATGGCTGCTCCCTCTTTAAAGCGGGGGTGAGTTTTGATCCCTACCGCAGTTCCTGAGTGACTGGTTGTTAGCCCGTGAGCAGCAGCCGACGCCTAGCAGCAGCACAAACTGTCCTGCACCCAGGTGAGCTGCAGGGGGATAGAAAGGTGGGGCTGGTTCTCCTTCTTTCTCCGCTAAGGTCGCACACTGATGCTGACTGTCCCGGAGGCTGGCAGGGGCGCGCAAGCACCCAGATTATCCCGACCCGGCAGCCTGAGCTCGCCTCGCAGCACCCCTCGCAGCTCCTCTTCCGCAACACACCCCGCACTGGGTGGGACGCCTCGCCCGCTGCAGCCGGCAGTGCTGCGGCTCCCCCTGCTGGCCGCCTGCGGTGGCCGGCCCGGGGTGAGCGAAGCGAGTGGGGAGTGTAAGGAAGAACCGCCGGAGAGGCTGGAGGTGGTCCACAGCCGGGCGGGAGCCACCAGCAGACCTTTATGTTGCTGATCCAGAGCTGTGGAAGCAGCAGCACCCTTGGGGTGCGGCAGTGAGCTCCCCCGTCCGTGTAGCCCGACGCATTCCCATGCAGAAGTGGGAACTGAGCCAAGCCTGGAGTATCCTGAGTACCTGCAGACTCCTCGTGTCAGAGGAACCGTCTCTGACTTGACCCAGCCCTGGTCGTTCCCATACCCGAGATGGTACAATAAGCACTCCTACACAGGGTGCTAGGGACAGTCATCCCCATCCAATGACCAGGCAGAGAATCCTGACTCTCAGCGGCCCTTGTGATGTAGATGCCCAGATTTTTGTTTTCTGGTTTATCTTTTTAAGGACAAAATGCTTCCTTATTCTGTGGTAACTGATAATATGACAAAAAGTGAACGACTTTGCTTCTGCAAACTCACCCAGATCAGAAGTACTTGAATGCTGAGCCTCCCATGTGTTCAAGGTCTGTATCACACAGTATCACACAATGGTGGGGATTGGAGGGGACCTCTGGAGGTCATTGATTCCAACCTCACTGCCAAGTCAGGTTCACATAGAAAAGGTCACACAGGAATGCATTCAGGCAGGTTTGGAGTGTCTCCAGAAATGGAGACTCCACCACCAATCTGGGCAGCCTGTTCCAGGGCTCTGTCACCCTTGAGTTAAAGATATTCCTCCTTATGTTTACATTTAACTTCCTATGTTCAAGTTTGTGCCTGCTACTGCTTGTCCTGTCCTCTTATAAAAGATTAGAGAATCACAGAATTAACCAGGTTGGGAAAAACCTCTGAGACCATTGAGTCCAGCTTGTGACCTAACCCTTGTAATTAACTAAACCATGGCACTAAGTGCCACATCCCGCCTCCTTTTAAACACCTCCAGGGATGGTGACTCCACCACTTCCCCTCTCTCACTAAGAAATTCTGTAACTAGATTCTGTTGTGCCTTTCTGCATTAGTAGCAGAAAGGAGCCTCTTAAATCCCCTGGTGCACAAGAAGTGTAATTGAAACTAAGAACCTCTTTCCAGTTTTAAGTCTAATGTTGGTATTTCTTAGTTATATCTTGCAGTGTTCTGGTTGTGCCTGTTGCTTGTATGTGTAAGTATCTAAACTGTGCACTTTGAACATTGTAAATGAGTTTTCTGGTGAAATTTAATGTTAATAAACAGTTTTCATAATTAACAATTTTTGACTGGTTATAAAAATTAATATTGATTATTAATTTTGCATAATTTCTAACAAGCAGCTCTCTTGGGCCCCTGTTCCCTCTAGGGCTTTATCCCTTGACACTCTGTCAAGCAGATCCCTGAAGAGGATGAAGTCAGCACTCTTGAAATGAAGAGCAGGGATCTTGCTTCACACCCTCTTTGATGTCTTGAGGATCTTAAATTCTATCATTTCATGGTCTCTACAATCAAGAGTACCCTTAAGTTTGACGTCACTCTCCAGCCCTTACTTGTTGGTCAGGACAAATCCAGCAAAACACCTTTTCTTGTGGGTTCCTTTACCACCTGGAAGAAGAAATAGTAATCTATGCATTTCAGGAACCTCTTAGATTGTTGGTGCCCTGATGTGTTGTCCTTTCTGTTATCTTCAGTCTCTGGTTCACGAAGGTCACGAGGCCAGAACTAACTATTTCTTGGGATTTCACCAATGGCAACTGAATCTTCTTCACAAGCACTTCCCTCAGTCTTGCACTGTGCCATTTCACCTCACCAACATCTCTTCACCACCCTAGGCTGAATGAACCCCATAATGACAGATGCAGATAATTTTCTTTCCATGTAAGGTGTTAAATGCTTTTTGTTTGGTTTCACAGTGATAGGAAATTAATTATTGGGTCATACCTGTCAATATTTGTATAGTGAAAAAATAAGAATTGTAAGAATGTCTCATTTAGGTATCAAAAAGCTTGTGCTAAGCCAATGTTTCCTGTGTAAAGGCAGAGTCCATGTGGCAGAGCTGTCATCTCTAAGCACCCCATAAACCAAAAAGCTTCAGCATTCCTCAGACAGGCTGGCAGAGGGATGTGTTAATCTGCTCCTGTTAACAAGACAGCAAATTCCCAGTTGCTCACCAATTCAAACTGAGCACTTGTAATCTCAAAATGACACAGAGATGGTTGTGACGAAGCCACTGTCCTCAGGAGTGCTCAGCTTCCTACATTAATGTCATTTAGGTGCTCTGAATTTTAGTGTAGGTCACTAACATTAAGCTCCTGTAATCACTGTTTTAAAGACAGAGCCTTTTCAATATCAGTCAGCTAAGTACTCGACAAGGGGTGTGGGCATGTCACAGGTTCTCCAGTTCATGGCAGGATGGGGCAGTCCCATCAGACTCCACCATGGAGGCATACTTTATCGGAGGTGGTGGTGGCTTGAAAGGTGGAGGTCTGTTGATACTGAAATAGAAGAGAAAAAAAAAGGGTGCTGTAACAGAAAAGCTGCATAAAAGGCTGCTGTGAAACGTTCACAGGAAGAGGCACATGGACTCTGAGTCATGGTGAGAGCACCTGATGTTTGCTTTTACACACAGCAATGTCCCTGTTTCCGTTCAACAGCCCCTGAGCATCTTCTGGTGTTCATTTGGCTTTCTCAGCTCCCACCTCGAAGTTATTATTCAGGCTATAAAAGAACAGTGAACTATTCAAAACCCTTGCAGAGATCTGTTGCTCACACTGTTCCCTGAAAGCATACATAGATTCACAATTAAAAAAAAATGCTGTCTATTTATAGGTCAAAGTAAAGTAAGTCCTGCCCCAAAGCAGTGAAAGAAATCTCCCACTTTTACCTTTGATACACAGGATTTGTAGTCACACACACAAAAAAAATCCATGCATTTTAGTAAGCCTAAAAACAACTGGCTCCTAGCCCCTATCTTCCTCACTAGATCTCACAGTATCACAGTATCACCAAGGCTGGAAGAGACCTCACAGATCATCAAGTCCAAGCCGTTACCACAGAGCTCAAGGCTAGACCATGGCACCAAGTGCCACGTCCAATCCTGCCTTGAACAGCTCCAGGGACGGCGACTCCACCACCTCCCTGGGCAGCCCATTCCAGTAGCCAATGACTCTCTCAGTGAAGAACTTTCTCCTCACCTCGAGCCTAAACTTCCCCTGGCACAGCTTGAGGCTGTGTCCTCTTGTTCTGGTGCTGGCTGCCTGAGAGAGGAGAGCAACCTCCTCCTGGCTACAACCACCCCTCAGGTAGTTGTAGACAGCAATAAGGTCTGCCCTGAGCCTCCTCTTCTCCAGGCTAAACAACCCCAGCTCCCTCAGCCTCTCCTCGTAGGGCTGTGCTCGAGGCCTCTCCCCAGCCTCGTTGCCCTTCTCTGGACACGTTCAAGCATCTCAATGTGCTTGCACCCCACACGTCATACTGCTGTACGAAGATGAGCGGCATCGGCAATCCATGCACTTAAAGGCCTCATCCACCATGGGTAGTTGCAGTTGAAAATGCAAAAAATAACCAGCTGGGTTGAAATTTGTGGTGTCCTCTGTGCCACCCTTCCACACTTTTCATTTGCCAACCTTCCACCCCTTTCATTCCTCTCCCTGTACTTACATCTCTTTCTGGTACTGACACCATTTCCTGATGCCTAGAACGATTAGAAAGCTGCAGAAGAGGAGCAGGATGGCTACCACAGTTGGCCAGGGGAAGTGACTGCCTTTTGTGTTCTTCAAGCCACCTGGAGGGGACACAGGAGAGAGCTCAGTGAAGGTGCTCAGACAGGAGGGAAACCTGGGCTTGCTGCCTATGGCTCACTGCTCACTCCCAGAAACAGTGGTAGTGAAAAAAAAAGCTTCAGACCACCAGTGGACTGCCAGGTTGCCAGGCTGAGGACCTCAATCTGGGAGCACTGCAGCTCCCAGAGCTGGGGGTGTTTAGCCTGGAGAAGAGGAGGCTCAGGGCAGACCTCATTGCTGTCTACAACTACCTGAAGGGTGGTTGTAGCCAGATGGGGGTTGGTCTCTTCTCCCAGGCAACCAGCAACAGGACCAAGGGGACACAGCCTCAAGTTGTGCCAGGGGAAGTATAGGCTGGATGTTAGGAGGAAGTTCTTGCCAGAGAGAGTGATTGGCATTGGAATGGGCTGCCCAGGGAGGTGGTGGAGTCACCATCCCTGGAGGTGTCCAAGAAGAGACTGGATGAGGCACTTAGTGCCATGGTCTAATTGAGTGGCTAGGGCTGGGTGCTAGGTTGGACTGGATGATCTTGGAGGTCTCTTCCAACCTGATTGATTCTATTCTATTCTAGTCTAGTCTAGTCTAGTCTAGTCTAGTCCCTGCAGAGATGGAAGCTTCACAACCAACCTGGGCAGCCTGCTTCTGTACTTTGCCACCCTCAAACTGCAGGATTTTTTTCTTTCTATTGACCTGGGACCTCCTGTGTTCCACTTTGTGCCCATTGCCCCTTTTTCTCTCAGTTCTTGAAGGATACTGCAGGTCACTATAGATTTGTGACTGAACACTCACTATGTTAGTGCCACGTTTGCACTTCGTGGTGCCCGTTGTTCCCTTATTACAGTCCCGTGAAGCAATGTGCCATGTACTCACCTGCTGTTGTCAAACTCTCCCTGAATGCTGTGGGGCTGATGCCTCTTGTCTCAGTAGTAGAAGTCAGCACTCCTGCTGAAAAACAAAAAGCCTTGTAAAAATGACTGTAGAAGACCATATAATTTGTTTTTCATCTTCCCTTTTTTCTTCTCCATTTCCTGACTAATGAGGTCAAACACTTGTACCCTATTACTCGAAGTGCTGGCTTTCCTCAGCAAGTGCTGCACAACCTCTGTCTGGCTTGAAAGTCTGTCACAGGCTAGAAACCCAAGAGGAGTTTGGTGAGATGCATGGATTAAATGTCAGATAACGTATCAGGCATTTAAGGTGCTGGAAGGTGTCCAGAGAAGGGCAACAAGGCTGGTGAGGGGCCTGGAACACAAACCCTATGAGGAGAGGCTGAGGGAGCTGGGGGTGTTTAGCCTGGAGGAGAGGAGGCTCAGGGNGTGTCTGATTTGATTACCTTGTGCTGTGGAAGCAGGAGCCAAACTTACTTGACTTGTGTAACTTGGAGAGGCCAAAGATGTGGGCTGGTGCTCTAAAGACAAACAGAGGGCACAGCATCACATTTAATCAATAGGATGTTTTAAACATAATATGAATAAATTATAAAGCAATCTGGATCAAAGAGCTTGCAGTAGCTGTTGGGTGAATGCAGCAGGAACTCTGCAGTTGAGGTTAAACACCCGAAACACACTGCCCAGATTGTGGGGGGCACCCAGAGGTGGCTGAGGTTAACAATAGTGACCCTTCCATGCCTGCTGCATGCATGATTTATTGATGGGTTTATACACATGGTTCAGTTTAGCTGCCACGGGTGCATTATGCACTTGGTGGTTGTCTTGGGTCTGATTTAAATTCCCAGAGACTCTAATAAATTTGATAGAACTGATAACAATTTGTAAAGAGCCCTTCCCTCTCCCCCCTCCTTCCCCAAAGAAAGGAATTAGAAGTAGAGAGGAAAGGTAAGCACACCCAAATAAATCAATCTCACTCGGTTTGGAAGTTAAAAACAAAGAAAAGGAGAAAGTTTAACAATAACTTAAAAGGGTATCAGAGGTAGGGAGGTTACAAAGGTGTAGGGAAGGGGAAAATAACAAATACCAAAAGGTATAAATACAACCTGAGTTTGTGATGGTGGTGACCACGTGGCAGAGAGATGCAGGGGTGCAGAGAGAGAGAGAGAGAGAGAGACAGCTGCGGGGTGGTCCAGAGACAGAGTGCAACAGGAAGTCCCCCTGCTTTTATGGGACAGGAAGGGGGGGAGTGGGCTAACCATCACCTGGGGGTGTTCAGACCCACCCCTGGGGAGAGGTCAAGATCACCTGAGGTCAAGTGTCGAGTTCAGGGACACTCCTCCTGGAGTGTTAACCGTATACAGTGGGGGTGCTGCCCTACCTAGCCAGAGCCTTACTAGAAATGATCCTGGCCACATGAGGCAGCTGTGTAAGCCCGGGAAGTCATTTGCACTTACAAGCTTTCCTCTCAAGTGCTGACAAGAGTTTTATGTAGCTATCCATACAAAGACTCTGAGGTATCTGTGCTGTGAAATCCCTAGGGGGAAAAAGGTTTAGAGGAAACGGTTTTGGGGCATTTGACACCTCATCTGAAAAGGCAGAATTGAGTGATATGGTTTTATCCTGTACAAACAGATGAAGAAATGTTGAAACAGGGTATGACTTGGTATGGCACCTGCATAGCTCTATCCAGGAGACACTTCAGAGTCTGCAGCTTTGACAGGGAATTTCAGGGACATTTGGCACTGAACAGTGCTCACTGAGTCCTCAGAGAATAGGAGAGGGAGTCTTTCCTTGTAATTAAACCATCCAGCAGAGACACTGTTCTGGACAAGCAGTATGTACATCCTGAATGAGACCCTGAAGGTGAGGCAAAGTACCCCCCTAAGTAGGTTAGAAAGAAAAGTTGAGTCTCCTCAAAGGGCTCCAGGAAGGAGGTGATTTATGAAAATTCACATACTCCATTAGAAAAATTTATCTGGGAAGGCAGCAAGAAATTACCTCTCTGGTCAGGCATGCTGAGAGGGCACTCAACAGGGAGCAACCCTCTGCAGGCAGTATCTGAGCACAATCATCAACTCTACAGCTGCTTTCTTTTGCAAGCATTTCTACTTCCTTTGTCTGCTCTGAGTGTGGCTGGCTGATGTAGACAGACTTCTTATCAAGATGCAGCAGGTCTACACTTCAAGCTGTGCCCAACTCCCAGTACATTTCTTCAGCATGCAGAGCAAAGCAGGATGGTGATGTGACAGAGGCTTCAAGGGCTCCTTTAAGAGGTCATCTCTCAGAGTCTAGCAGAGGACAAAGTCTCCTTAAAGATCCATAGTACCTGGGATGGGCTTCTTATGCCCAGCAGCCTGTTGGCCAAATCCCCAGAGCCTGCCACAACCTGCACTTACAGAGGCAGGCTTACCTAGGAAACCACACTTCTTTCCATGCTACTTATCTACAGTGTTTTGCTGACACACTCCTGTCATCCACCACTGAAATGCAGCTGTCTCCCACTGGAGCAAGCTGCTCCAGAAGAGATGTGGCCAAAGAGATGAGATATGGAGGGAATGATTTCTCTGTCTACAAAAAGCTGACCATAAGACAAACTTGAGTGGGCTGAGCATGGATTTACCAAAGTTACACAAACTGAGAAACTTCTCATCAGTTCTTTAATGAGGCAGAAGTGTTGAGGATGGTGTCTGTGCACTTAAGGCAGAGCCATTAGTAGGGCTGTTATTTTTAATTATGAGTTCAGTCATTAAAGAGCTATGTTCAAATGCCAGCTGAGGCATCAGAAATAACATTAACTGCTTCTCAAGGATGGAATTTAATTATACTTTGGCCTAATTATGATAGATTGCATCACCAAAATATCTGTTTGTTGTGTTTTCTCTGAAGTATGTGGTACCTTACTACTTATACAGATACAAGCTTGCAAAACCATTTCTCCAACACCTTTTTAAAGTTATAGATGCACTTCTAACATAACCCAAGTTATTTAGCTCTCTAGTTTATCCTACCTTCTGAAGCCATGGTTGTAAAAGCTTCAGATGAGGCTTCATTAGACTTATTGTCTGTGAAGAGAAAGGAAAAAACAAAGGAAGAAAAGATGAAAGCAGCTCTTAAAAGTTTTTAGGCTTTTGTTAGGGTGAAAATTTAGTTTGGGGTTTGTGTCATACTGTGCATTAGTGTGGCACCTTCTCAGAACATAGCTGAGGATTAATGCAATTCTTTCCTTTCTGTCACATCTAAATACACTAACGTTTTCATACAGAGTGAATCTAAGTATGGTAAGGATGCAGACTACTTTAANCCATACAGAGTGAATCTAAGTATTGCTTTAGCCTGCAGGTAAGGATGCAGACTACTTTAATTGGCTGCTCTCTGATTTCCATGTAGTTCTAATGTGTCAACCTTCCTTCTAGAAATCTATTTCCAGGGAAGTAAGCTTTTGAGGGAGTGTTACTCTGAGGAAGAGCATACCAATAAGCACAGCTGCAAATGAAGACAGCTGAGCTGACAGTAGTCACCATGGTATGACCTGTGGGGAATGCCAAGGAGCGAGCAATTCATTTGGTTTCGGTGCAGCAAGGATCACACGCAGAGAAAAGCAAGCAAAAAAGAGTAACTATGCATTTGCACCAGAAAAGGAGGCATGCACAAGAGGGTGCTAAAGGACACCAGTCTGCCCTTGCTACCAGCCACTGCACCCTCAGAAATGCCATAAAGCTCCGCATTGCCTGCTTCCACCAACTGCTTGAGGCAGCATCCCTCCACATTTCTCTAATCAGGTGGATAACTCAGGCAGCACAGGTTCTAGTGCGGTTTCTTCACTGTCCAAAGCGGTTCAGCTGCTGAAGATGTACAACACTGCCCTGACTCTCGGGCTCTGATTTTCAAGAGAGCTGCATTGCACACGTACAAACCTTCTGCCAGGAATGCTCAGTAGCAAACACATGGTTATAACAGCTCACTGGTGCCATGGGGCTGAGCTGGTGCATTTTTGTCTGTAACGAGTGCAGCAAGATGCTGCCTAAACAAACAGCAAGCATCTTGTGCTTGTGCAGGAGTTTCTTAGCTCATTTAGAGCTTGAGCTAGAAAACCTGTCAGAAGGTTCAAGCTATGTGATTAACTCTTATAATAAAGCTTCCATACACTTGGCATTTCTTTGGTATTTTCAGTAGCAGAGAACACACATGTTTGGTGTTTAAACTGTTTACATTTCAGGGTGCCATAACTATGAAAAACCTACCAAAGGAAACGAGTATTTTTTCTGATGAAATATTCCGTGTTTCACTTCCAAGGAAGGGAATCAGACATGCACACAGGAATGTCCTATGTGTCTGGTAAGTCTCCTGCAAGGTCAACGTTGATCTCAGCTGATAGAAACCTTCACTGTCTTGTTCAGCAGAGATTACTTGGGGAAAAGGGGAAAAAAAAAAGAGAGAGAGAAAAGCTGCAAGACCTCATTACACTCCAAACTCACCCCTTGTGAGAGCCCGGTGACTGTTGTTTCAAAACAACGTGTGATGCACCTGGTGTGAATAGATAGGACAATGGCTTCGTGGGCCTTTAATAGCTCTATAGGAGAGCTGCTAGCCTGACAGAATGGCTCAGTAAGGAAAAGAGAGAATTTCTGCAGAGGTGAGAATTCACTCTTTCCGTATTTTAAAGCCACTGCACTAACGCCACGGAAAGGCTGGCGATACACTTTGCAGCGTAAGGAGCTGGTGCACACCTCTCTGTGATTTGGAGAGACCACCCTTCCACCCCCTACCTAAAGGGCATAAAGGAACCACAACTTTGGGACTCCATGCATTGCATCTACCACAGTAGGCTCTGCTGAGATGTACAACTGCCACTGAAGGACTTGCACCACGTCTGTGGAAATACCACTGAACCCAAGAAGTAGTGATATCTTTCTATCTTTATTATCTTAATTCTTAGCTCACTCTCTTTCTTTTCTTCTCCTTTTTCTTCCCATTCCCCACAGCTCCAGTCCAGCCAAGTGTCCTTAAGGTGCAAGTGACCAAGAGTTTTCAGCTCCAGAGCTGTTGGATGTTTTTTCAGACCAAGGGAAATCTCGAATCTTTGCATGTCCTCTCCTGATGCATGGGGTTGGCTTGGGATACTGGGTTGTGATACCCCTGCACCCAGATGGACTCCTACAGGCTGCTCATGGCACAGGTGGATGAGCAGTCATCACTTTTTTGGAGAACCACTTGTAAACCTGTGCCATTGCCCCACTGATGGGTTGCATTACCTCCAGGCTGCTCCATCAAACTTGCTCCGTCCACGTACCACAGTAGGCTTGGCTTAGGGAATGCCTTCCTCACCACACAGCTGATGCTGGGCTGTGGAGCAGTCAAAGTTAGTCATTAGCCTCTCTCACTTCTCCCCTGACTGCCAGCTTCCAACATCCCTTAGGAACACAGCTCATTTACTCACCACCCCGCTCCAGAAGGAAGCAATTCCATCCCCTTCGTTGTATTTCCCTCTGGCTTTTTCTGGGTGCAGAAATGAATGAGAGTCCCAGGATGCCCCCATTGGCCTAAGCTAATGACAGGGCTCCAACACCCTCCAGTGCTGTGCTGTGGCTGGAGAGAGGATCATCCCCAATCTTCTTGCCCCCAGCCCATGCTGGTAGTGTGGGCAGCAGGGCAAGGGAGGTGATTCTCCCCCTTTACTCTGCTCTCCTCAGACCCCACCTGGAGTACTGTGTGCAGTTCTGGAGCCCCCAACACAAGAAGGATATGGAACTGCTGGAGCGGGTCCAGAGGAGAGCCACAGGTGGCCTAGGCTGGATGTTAGGAAGCAGTTCTTCCCAGAGAGAGTGATTTGCCATTGGAATGGGCTTCCCAGTGAAGTGGTGGAGTTGCCATCCCTGGAGGTGTTGGAGAGGGGCCTGGATGGGGCACTTGGTGCCATGGTCTAGTTGAGTGGCTAGGGCTGGGTGCTAGGTTGGACTGGATGATCTTGGAGGTCTCTTCCAACCTGGTTGATTCTGTGATTCTCCAGTTAGAGATTTTGGCTAGGGCTTTGGTGTAGGGATGCTGCTTGGCACTTCTACTTATGTTAGCTACAACTTTTGTTAAGGGCTTCCAGGACTTCTGCATGAGAATCTATGACTCTGTTAGTTGCTCCATCTGTGAGTGGCACTCTGAGACTCTGTAATGGTGAGGATTCATCAATGCAGTAATAAAGGACTACTGAGAAGACTTCTGTGATTCTCTGCTCTCTACTTTTCTGGAATTCAGTTGCTAGAGCAGCAACAGGATTCGTGCCTCATTCATCTCATCAAAGGGCTCTCTGTTTTATGGGGATTACTATGGCTACTTCAGCCCCCCTGGGGTAAACAGGGAAGAGGGAGGGGATTAAGATATAGAAACTCCTGAAGAGTTTCTACTGGGAATAGAGACTTCATGGTAGCAGCATCCCTGCTCTGCTCAGGAAGACAGTGAAGACAAAATGTTTGACATTGGTCTGCTGGAGAGCATCCCTGTGAAAAGAGACCTGGGAATGCTGGTGGATAACAAGTTATCCACAGGACAGCAATGTGCCCTTGTGACCAAGAAGGCCAATGGGATCCTGGGCTGTATTAAGAGGATTGTGCCCAGCAGATCAAGGCAGGTTCTTCTCCCCCTCTACTCTGCCCTGGTGAGACCTCATCTTGAGTACTGCGTTGAGTGTTGGGCTCCCCAGTTTAAGAGGGACAGGGATCTGCTGGAGAAGGTCCAGTGGAGGGCTATGAGGATGATTAGGGGACTGGAGCACCGCCTTATGAGGAGAGGCTGAGGGACCCGGGGCTGCTTAGTCTGGAGAAGAGAAGACTGAGAGGGCATTTAATAAATATTTATAAATAACTGAGGGCTGGGGGTCAGGAGAGGGGGGACAGGCTCTGCTCACTTGCTCCCTGTGATAGGACAAGGAGCAGTGGATGTAAGCTGCAGCACAAGAGGCTCCACCTCAACACAAGGGGAAGAGTTCTTTCCTGTAAGGGTCCCAGAGCACTGGAACAGGCTCCCCAGAGTGGTTGTGGAGTCTCCTTCTCTGGAGACTTTCAAGGCCCATCTGGATGCATTCCTCTATGACCTGAGCTAGATTATGGTCCTGCTCTGGCAGGGGAGTTGGACTTGATGATCTGTTTGGGTTCCTTCCAACCCCTGACATCCTGTGGACGTCATACCTGGAAATAGGTCACCAGGAAAATTATACCAGTTTTTCAGAACTGACTGACTCATAGCTTGTCTGAAACAGGACATGGTTAATACAGGGTTCTGCCTGTCCAGAGGTGCAGTTTCTGAGGAAAACTTTCTTAGTTTAGGATGCAGGTGATTGAGCAGGAAGTAAAGCACCACAGCTAGTAGCCAGGGTGGCTTGCTGGTCACTCACGTAGGCCACAAGTACATTTTATGCCAAGCATTCCTCATGTGGTACAGCAGACCTGGAGGCTTTGCTGTTGACCAAGTAAGGGGTAAAACAGGCTCCAAAACATGCCTGTAATTGCTCATCTCTAAGTACAGGCTCTCAGGCTTGGGTCCAGTTGCTCCATCAGCATCTGACTGTCCCAGCTGAGTTCTGCTTGCTGCATGTCACGTTATACCTGGCAGGATCATCATTTCTTGGTTGACACACCAGGCCACACTGGTGCCCCCAGAACATGCTCCTTGCTGTCCTGAGAGGCAGAGGCTATGCAGCAGGCAGGGGCTACCCAGTCCCCAGAGTAGCTTCCTAGGCAGTGGGAAGGGTACTCTGAGGCTGCCAGGTGGCAGATGGGGAGGGAAAGGGAGAATTGAAGCCCCTTCCAACATCAGCAGCTTCTCACAGCCACTGAATCCCATCCTGGAGCCTTCACCAGGCTTAACACAAAGCTGGATTTTGATCATATTACGGAGAAGCCCTTGACTAGCTCCATTTTGAGCTCCCTGGGGCAGCTGACTGCTGCAGGGATGGCGTTTCCTCAAGAGAAAGGGCATGAACTTATTGATTCAGGCATCTCCCCATATACCACATCAGTCCTGCTTGTGTCTGACTCAGCTTGCTGGTCCTGCTGTGGTGGCACAGTGGTGACACCATCATTACTATTTGCTCCAAAATTGCTTACCTTTTGCAGGGTGCCATCTGAGCCCTCCTGCAGGCTAACAGAAATCTCAGGGTGGGCTGGAAAGTAAACAGAAATGTGCTAGTGAAGTGGATAATGAAAGTCACACAACAGCTTCTAATAAGACTGATCAACTTTGCTGAGTAAAAAGAGTGGGAGTGAAACCCTACATCCACCAGTGACAGTGTACTTCCCCCTCTCCTTGCAACCTGACCTTCACTGCCAAGTAACCACCAGTACTGGTTGTACTGGATGCATCTGGTTCAAAGGGGCATTGGGAGAGGCAGCTAACAACACAGCAGACAAGGGATAGTCATAATTGTGCCCAGCTGACTGCAGTGCTGGCCAGTGTCCCAAGCCCAGTCTGGAAGAAACAAACATTTGTAGTCATGTGGAGATAGGACTGTGAGTCTTACTCCGTCGTGGGCAGTCAAGGTGCCACTGAGCAATCTTGCATGGCAGCAGGATGCATTCTAAGGCCTCCCCTTGGTTAAGGAAGCCTCTCAGGGTTCCTCCTTGAGTTTGAGAGATTACTTAATGACTTGGTAAATGAATTAAGAATAGTGCTGAAATTCTGAAATCTTAGCTAAGGGACATAAAGGATTGATTGCACAAATGTAATCCTTTAGACATAAACCATTGACTAAGTCTGTGACTAGAGCTGAATCCAGCCACGCTTGAACTCACCTCTGAGAAGCTTTGAAGACAAGAGGGTTCTTTCTGAACCTCATGATTAAGTGGGAGGGTCTCCCTGAGAGTTTTGTTTGCCCTTGTGCTTTCTGCAGCAAATAAGTGTACCTTGCCTCTCACCGAGCATTGTCAAATCGCCGTCGCACACACCACTGAACTTCCTTAACTGTCCTATGTTACTAAAATATACAGTGGTTTCTTTCTTGTGAGCGAAGTCTATGGCTCCATCTGTGACACTACCCACACACCTGACAAGATGAAAGCTTGCACAGCTCCAGTTTGAGGTCAAGGAAGTGGTCTACAAGTGTGTATCAGCAGCTACCACCACAAGATCTGTGATGTATTTCACTGCCTATGTAAAATACTCTTGGCTTTGCTGGAGAAGTGAGCTGAAGCCATCTTGCAGTCACAGCTCTGGCAACAGAGCCACCTTTCCTGAGCCTGTTGAAATAAAACATGCCCCAGTTGTTGGTTCCTCTGGGTATTTGCCAGTCAAATCACCTGCAACAACTTTAATCATCCCCAAAACTGCTGACTGATCTCAGGTACCAGCTCTCCACATGCTGTCATCTGGGCATGTGTGAGTGTTACACCACAGACACTTCTCACCTTGCTAGGAAGTCCAGAGCCCACTGTCACATCAGTGCAGTGAGTCTCTGATGACCACATCCACCAGAAATGGAAAAAGTGGTTTGTTTGTGAACCATTTTGGCTCTAGGCACACCTAGCTGCAGATAAAAGCCTCTCCAGGTTTACATGAGCCAAAGAGATCACTGGTTTGCAGGAATACCTGACTTGTTAAAACTGCTAACGCAGAACAAACCACAGCTGAACTGAGGCAGCGTGGTCTGAGTGACCAGGTAGTGAGTTGGGTTGGCAACTCTTTGAAGGAAAGAAGCCAGACAGTTGTGGTCGGTAGGATGTAGTCTAGTTGGAGGGCTGTGTCTAATGGAGTCTCTCAGGAGTTGTTACTGGCACCAGTTCTGTTTAATATATTCATCAACAACCTGGACGAGAGCACAGAGTGCATTGTCAGCAAGTTTACTGATGGCACAAAGCTGGGTGGAGTGGTTGACACACCAGAGGGTTGTGCTGCCATTCAGTGAGACTTGGACAGGCTGGAGACTTGAGCAGGGAGAAACTTAGTTAAGTTCAACAAGAGCAAGTGTGGAGTCTTGCACCTGGGAAAGAATAACCCCAGCTATCAGTATAGCTTGGGGACTGACCTGCTGGAGAGCAGGGAAGGGGAAAAGTACCTGGGGGCCCTAGTGGATGGGAGGTTGACCATGAGCCAGCAATGCGCTCTGGTGGCCAGGAGGGCCAGTGCCATTCTGGAGTGTATTACAAGGGCTGTGGTTAGAGCTGGAGAGAGGTTCTCCTCCCACTCTACTCTGCCCTGGGGACGACGCATCCTGAATATTGTGTCCAGTTCTGGGCTCCGCAGCTCAAGAGGGACATAGAACTGCTTGAGAGAGTCCAGTGCAGAGCCACAAAGGTGAATGAGGGAGTGGAACTTCTCTCTTACAAGGACAGACTGAGGGAGCTGCAGCTCTTTAGGTTGGAGAAGAGGAGACTGAGAGGTGACCTCGTCAATGTGTATAAATATGTAAAGAGTGAGTCTCAAGAGAATGGAGCCAGGCTCTTCTCAATGATGCCCTGCATAAGGGGCAATGGGTGGAAGCCGAGGAATAGGAAGTCCCATGGAACTGTGAGGGTGACAGAACATTGGAATAGGCTGTCCAGGGGGGTTGTGGAGTCTTCCTCTCTGGAGGTACTCAAGACCTGCCTGGATGTGTTCCTATGTTATCTGGTACAGGTGATCCTGCTCTGCAGGGGAGTTGGACTGGATGATCTTTTGAGATAGCTTCCAGCTCCTAACATTCTGTGATATCAACCTTGCATAAATTGGGCTTTTGGTCCCGTCTGAGCCTGAAAACACAACTGGAAACAAGTGAATCCCCTGGATTAAAGAATTGCAGTTCTTCTCTTTTCTCCAAACTAAACCTCACTTTAATCACTACCATTAAGATTTTTTTCCCTAACCCTGATAATTTATATAGGGTCACCTCAGTGCATTACATTCCTCTCTGAGGTGAACAGCTGAAGTCTCTCTGCTGTTCCACATTTCCAATCCAGCAGGGATTCTTCTGCCTTCTTTTTTTCCTGCCTAATGTCACTGATGGATTATACCTGGGAGTGATCTATATTTACTTATCACAGCCTTATGGTTTTCTGCCATTAGGGTGCTTTTTGAGTGGAATTTCATTGCTTGGGATTGTTTGTGTGTGTGTTCTTCCTGTCACAAAAGTATTAAGATTTCATTCTTGTTTCTGCATTGCCAAAACTGTGCAGATTGTAGTGGGGCTGGCAAAAGGCAACCATGCTTCTTCAGAAAAAAAAAAAGTCTAATAAACCAGATCTCTGAGTCTTATCTAAAAGCTGTCTAGGAGAGACTAACAAACATCTCTTCTACTGCCTGCTTTCCCTTTTGCTGAGGATAGGTGTGCTTTCCTTCATCTGTACTGGACACTATCCTCCCTTTCTCAGAAGACATGCTTGCTGGGTAGCTGTTCTGGCAGGCAGCTCTCAAGCTTAGCTGAGTGACCTAATAGATCTTTTCGAGTTAACATCTCAGTCCCTGTTAACAGTTTGACATTCATTTGTCTTGCTGGGATATTTACCAATGTTTTGGATCTAGCAGAAATTCAATATTTAGTATAGTAATTTCTGCTCCCGAGCTTCTGCTCTTACAAAGAGGAGAAATCAATATTTGGCAAAGTTAGACCTAAGAAGGCCATATGTTTTCTTAGAAACTTGTATCTAGAAGGACCCTGTTTTAAAACAAAGACATACTCTAAAGCACTTCAGTCCAAAAGTGCCCTCTTAAGCAGCTCTCTCAATTTAATGTCTGTTTTTACTCAACCTATCAAGACTTTCAGCTTCATTGACTTGTGCATGCTTTCCCCATCTTCTCCTGCCCAGCTTTCACTCTCAGGCTAACTTGCACATCTCTGGGGAAGCACCACTGCTGCCCCTCAGACTTGGGCTATCTCTGTTGTGTACAGGCCTACAGCACTGTCAGAGGGATGTTGCACAAGGAACTTTCCCCAGGCCACAGCACCTTCCTTCTCTTCCTTGTGCCCATGACAACACCATGGTGTATTAGCTGCCTGCCCTCTCAGCCCTTCTTTTATGCTACCGAGCCCGTGGAGTTCAGCTGCATGATTGTGAATGGCTGCAGGGATACCTGTAACCTGCAAAGGGCCAACATAAGCCCACGCATCAGGATGAGGTAGTGACAACGTCTGTGCTGGTGGGGATATATGCACATGGGACATACTATTTTTGATGCCAGAAATTGAAGGGATGGCTTCAAAGTCATCCTAAGAACCACAGGGTTAATTACTGTCATTTTAACTGGTTGCAGTTGAAAAAAAACAAACCCAACATGCATATATCAACCCCCAGTGAATGCCACAAGCAATTGCCTTCAGAAGCAGACAGCAGTGTTACCTTGCGAAGTGCAAGCCAGAGGACCGTGGCGTGAGCCCCTTACCGAACACTCTCACAGTGGTGCTGCTCCTCTGGACTCTCTCTGGGTGGTGAATCACATGGCAGGAGAACACCCTGCCATCATCCATGATTTTGGTGGGGAAAATCTTGAGAGCATTATCTGAAGCCAGGTGAAGTCTCTGCCCGTACTGTGCATTGCCGTTCCTGTACACTGCAGGATGGAAGGGCTCCTTGCTCACGAGTTCCTCTTTCCTGCCATTTTCCTCCTATGGGAAGGAGCAATCCACATTATGTGTGAGGACTAGATAGTCCTGACAAATCTGACTCCTGACAGCTCTGTTCCCACTGTGAAAATTTCTCCTTGCACCTGTACCATGGTATAGTAGTGAGTGGACATTTGCAACATCAACTTCTTTTCCAAACTCATCCAGTCCAAGAAAGAGAGACCAATAGAGGTCATCACCTATCAATGAACTACAGAGCAAATAGCAGCTATGTAAGTCCTGATCTCTGAGGCCTGCAGGGAGGGCAGGAGAACTTCTTTCTCACTGCACCAATTGTTAAGTTTTGCTGAGCATCCAATAAATAGTAAATATGGCTGATTTGGCAAGAAAATCCTTACTGTTTTAAATTGTAAATAGAAAGAACTTGATAACAACAGCTAAAAGACTTCTCCTCTTCATGCCAGTGAGCCAGGCAGCCTTAGATATGGGTGCAGCTGGCACATCTTGGACATCTGTGCCTTGGTGCATATTTGCAAGCTATGCCTCAAATAACAAATGGTGACTCACACATATCATTGTGGTGAGCTTTCTGGGTTTTCCCTTTCCTTCTGCTGCTGTGAAGTAGCAACACTAAAAAGTCAAGGACAAGAATGCTTTCTACAAAAATGTTAAGAATGTCCCTTTGCAGAGGGGAGATCTAAATAGATAAGCTGAGAAAAAGAAAAGATTTAAAAAATCTAGAATATTTGAAAATCATCCTTTGGAGAACTGGCAACAGTTACAGCTCCTCAGTGGCAATAGGCAGAAATCAACAGGCAAAGCTCAAGGACACTGCTGGCTGAAATGAATGCTAAAGAGGTCAGACTAAAACATACACACATGTGTTTATCCAGAAAGTGAGATGCACAAACATTTAACTAGCTTTATATCTTACAGCAAACTGCTTAAAAATAGTTTGTATGTTGTTAGCTGGGTGTGCACATCTGTCTGGCTGTCTTTGGTATGCATCAGTGACAGAGGTTAACCAAACTCAAAAATATTACTCAGCTCCTCTTTCCCACCACCCCCTTTTTTCCCACCTGTTTCAAAGCAGCCTCATATTTCACTCCCCTATACTGCAACCATGTATTTGTTAGAGATGCTAAAGTAAAGCTCCACTACAGAAAAAAAAAATCCTTTAGAAATCCAACTCAAGTAGTATTTTAGTTCTGTTTGCCAAGTTCTTTGTCTCTTTTCATGGATCTGCTCCACATAGAATCATAGAATGGTTTAGGTTGGAAGGGACCTCAAGGATCATCCAGCTCCAACCCCCTGCCATAGGCAGGGACACCTCCCACTAGAGCAGGCTGCTCAAGGCCTCATCCAGCCTGGCTTTAAATGCCTCCAGGGAGGAAGCATCCACAACCTCCCTGGGCAACCTGTGCCAGTGTCTCACCACCCTCACTGTAAAGAACTTCCTCCTAACATCCAGTCTAAATCTCCCCTCTTCCAGCTTAAACCCATTCCCCCTCNCAGCACAGGGTTGCTGTCTGGGCTGCATGTGCACACTGCAGGCTCATGTTGAGCTTTTCATCAACCCAGATCCCCACATATACTCCTGAGGAATTAAATCCAATTAAGACAGAGTTTTATTTCTTTGTCTCTTTAACAGATATTGTTTGTGCTGTCTATGTTGCAAAATCGTGTTTGTCCTTTCCCTTTTATTATCACAGCCCAACACAATCAATAGCTTTTGTTAGAAGATTCTGCAGGACAGAGTGAAGTCTAACATTTCTATTTCAATCTGCAAAAATATCCTGTAGCTCCTTCTGAAATTTATACCTGAGATGGAAAATACTTACCACCAGCCATTTCAAAGGATGATTGGACAAATGTTCTGAGGTGGTGTTCCCAAGGCATGGAATTTCTAAAGCCTGGTTTAACTGCACTTCCTTCACATAGTGCTGCTCCTCTTTTGTCATTGCAACAACAAAAAGCCCAAGAAAGAAAATCAGAAACATGATGTTCATTGTGCTTTAAAAACCGATGCTGACTAGTTTGCTGTTCAAGAACCAGGTTCCTTTTTTGATTAGAAGGGGAACATATTTTTCAACCATTACCTATAGACATTCAAGTGAAAGCCCTGCATTTGATTCTACACACAGTATCATGACTCTGATTCGCAGCTTTACCTCTATTTTTGAGCAATTCATAAAAGCCTTTGCTTAACTGAAGGATCAATATGTATTCTTTTGGAGTTGAGAATAATTTGAAGCTTCAATTTTTCTCTTATTTCATTTTTTCCCCTGCAGTAATAAACCATCAATTTTGTGCACCTGTATTTCATGTTCTTTGAAGATTTTCACAGATATTTTTTTTTCCTTCCTTCCTTCCCCCCCCCACCTCCAGCATGTCAGACAGGTTAATATTAACCCTGTTTTTCCAGGGCAGGTGCTTCTTTTGTCATTCTCCAATCTGCCCACTACCAGAAGCAGAACTTGTCACTCCTACTTTGTCATCGATTTCAAAAAAGCATTTAATGATCTCTTATCCTGCCCATTCCCAGCCCAGGCCTCCAGCCACCTGCAGAAGAATAGAATGATGCACTGAGCAGAGCACAGCAGTGGGGCAGACAAAAGGCTGCAGTGGTGGTGGCCAGGAGATGCTACAAGTGTCTTAGTGGGCACTGATCTCACTGACCCTGAGCCCAGACAGTATCCCCACAGAGCCTGGCACAGGCTTGCCTTCTCTCCTCCCTCTAGACAGGCACCACACACTTCAGGGGAACCTGTGAACTTTGCTCCACTTATAGCTGTGGCTTGCATGTTGAGATATCCACTTACTGTTTATCTTGAGGGCAGGGAGAATGTCTAACCATCAGGCTGTAATACTATTTGGCAGTGAGGATGGTCTGGTGACTGTAATTTCCTCTATGTCACAAGGTGACAGCACACAGCCTGTGACACAGGGATGCAAAGGAAAGCCCAGCGTGGTCCCCAGGAGACCTAGTGGCAGAAGCAGCTTGTCCCTACTCTCCAGAGTGAAGCAGCTGAGGAGCCAGCTATCACTGTGGGACACAGAGTGCACAGGCCCTGAGGGGGCTGGATGGTGCAGAAAGAGAAGGGGCAAAGGAAGTAAATCTATAGCATTCCCAGAAAGAAAGCTGCACAGGAGATGCTGCTAGGGCAACCTGCCATGCAAAGGTGCTGTGCCACACACAAGAGGTACAAAGAAGTGCAGCTGCCCCAGAAGCTCAATCTGCAAAAAGCTGCTCTCTGTCCTCACAGTCCTGTGTCCCAGCTGCCCATTTCCCTCCATCTTCAATTCCAAACTCTACTAGTGGCCTGCTGGCTGAGGTCCTCAGTATTTGTCAGTCATGCATAGGTCTGATACTCTATAGGCTTTTTTCAATCCATCTGGATTCACTTCATTCTGGTATTGTTGGGAGCTGTACTTCACTGATGACTAGCACCTTTCTCCATCCCAGATGCCAGCCCTCAGCCTCAACCAGGAAAAGTTTTTTTTCTCATTCTGGTGCCTGGTGTTGCACACCCATAGCAGCACCACAACATGCTTTGAAGACCCAGCATCTTCAGCTTCACCATATCATGGGCTGCCTGTCCAGTCTTCATGGGGATTGTGGAAATCATAGAATGGTTTGGGTTAGAAGGGACCTTAAAGATCATCTGCTTCCAACTCCCCTGCCATAGGCACCTTCCACTAGATCAGGTTGCTCAAGGTCTCTGCAGCATGTTTATCCAAAATAAAAATGTGGAAACTATTCATCTCACAACTTCTTTGTTTTTTTTTCCCCTTCCTGTCTAACTTCATATTCCTCCAAACAAATAAAATTTCCTAGTTGTGAGCTGGATAACAACAACCAAAGAGTGCCTGGTAAATAGGATATTCTGTCAAGAGTGGTGTTCAGTAGCACTACTGCAAACCCTGAACAATTCAGCATTGCTCATTTATCCTGATAATCCCACTGCCTCCCCACTGCTACCACCACAAACTCCTACACCTCCTTCGTAACCACTTACCTTCTGCCTTGACAATGAGTTGAATTCTTGCAGCTTTGTTCCCATGGGGATACGTAGCAAAGCTGCACTCATAGTGGCCCCTGAGGGAGGTGGTAATGTTTGTCAGATGTAGAGCCCACTGGTTGCACTCAGCTGTGGTGTTTGTATCATGGGGACACAAAGCTTCTGCAGCGTTCCACTCACAGCACTTCCTCACGCTGAAGGACACTGAAAAGTTGTAGGAAGCCTCAGGAAATGTGAAGTAGTGGGTTCCATAAATGGGATGATAAACAGCTATCCTGGTGAGCTGGGTGCCATCCATCTTGGACCACTGTGTTTGGATTATGTGAGTGGTGTGTGGTTTTAGGAAGCTACATGCCAGGGTCACATCAGTGCCCGGCAAAGCATAGACCACTTCTGTTCTTGTGGTGACGTCTTCAGGATGGCCTTAAAAACAAATGGGACAATTCTTAAGCAGAACCAATATTCAAACAAAGCTTTTCCCTAAGCCATCTTTGACATGATTTGGTGCCTTGACCACAGACAGCTATGAACACCCTAAAATTGTCAGCAGGCTTTCCAGTGAGGAGGTTTCTAGCAGACCAGTACAGACTGCAGAGAGAGAACTGGGAGAGTAAAGGCACACTTGTCTGGAAGAGGGCAGGGAGCTCTCACTCTTGTGGGAGAGAAATGGGAGCTCTGAGAATCTCTGTGAAAGTGATCATCTTTCAAGTGGTACATATTGATTTATTAACCAAGGTTTGGGCCCAGTGATTCTCCAGCTCATCTTGCAGCCCAGAGTAATCCTTGCTGGCTAATTCTGCCCCACACTATTCCCATTGCCCTCACTGAGCAGAGAAAACTCTGCTTTTTGACAGAGAAAACTCTTTTTTTACCTCCATGTTATGAAACAGATCCTGCTTGGCCTAACAAGCATCTGTTTCAATGCCAGAGTAAGTTGTCCCTATGTGAATGGTTTCAACTCTTCCTCTTTCTGCACACACAGATATGTGTGTGTGAGTGAGATATTTTTTTACTTGCTTTTTGAAAGCAGTTTTCTTTTGTGCCCATCAGAGATGAGCACATGCTGCCCTAAATGTAAGGGAGTTAGAATAGAATAGAATCAACCAGGTTGGAAGAGACCTCCAAGATCATCCAGTCCAACCTAGCACCCAGCCCTAGCCA
>WAAF01020468.1:163373-189918 GCA_013400475.1 Tricholaema leucomelas
CAGCACCTCAACATCTCTCTTGAACTGAGGAGCCCAGAACTGGACGCAGTACTCAAGGTGTGGCCTGACCAGTGCTGAGTGCAGGGGAAGAATAACCTTCATCTCAGTTATTATTCTGGTGAAAACAGGTTAAGAATTTAAAATAAACTGATCTGCCATTTCCTCCTTACTAGCTTCACACTATAGCTAGGATTATTAGAAAGTTGTCAGGAAACAGAAAGTTGTTACCAGCAGCTACATCATGCCTTGCACCCTGCCCCTCTCCACCCTGCCTCGTACACCGAGCTGAGGCTGACACACTTACCTGCAGTGCTGCGCAACAACAACAAACAGAGGAAGGAGGAGAGCCACCTTTTTTCCATCTTCACAGGCTGAAGTTTTGATGAAGGCTTAGCTCTCTTGGTCTTCTCCCCAGCAGTGTCTCAGAAAAGGAAGCCAAAACTACGTGCCCTGCGCAAACAGGCAGACGTGCGATAGCGTCACGCTCATCATTTTAGTGTGACTTCAGAAAAAGGCTTCATTAAACGTGAAAGCCTCAGCTTCCTGCCAGGGCATCTTGTGAAACCTCCCTATTGAAAGCACCACCTATGCTGAGCCCATCTTGAAGACCAGGCTTTTTTTTTACATTTGTCTTTCCAGTATCTGAAAGGAGCCTACAGGAAGGCTTTGCAGGGACTGTTGACAAGTCTGGTAATGTCAGGACGAGGGGGAATGGGTTTAAGCTGGAGGAGGGGAGATTTAGACTGGATGTTAGGAGGAAGTTCTTTACAGTGAGGGTGGTGAGACACTGGCACAGGTTGCCCAGGGAGGTTGTGGATGCTTCCTTCCTGGAGGCATTTAAGGCCAGGCTGGATGAGGCCTTGAGCAGCCTACTCTAGTGGGAGGTGTCCCTGCCTATGGCAGGGGGTTGGAGCTGGATGATCCTTGGGGTCCCTTCCAACCTAAACCATTCTATGATTCTATGATCTGAATTCAGAGTAAGCAATTTACTGCTTTCTGTTCTCTCTAACACTTGTCAGGTGTCTAAGGCTGAATATGTGTTACACAGCATAAATTAAAACAACAACAGAAATCCCTCTTTGCTTTCTTCCATATGTTAGCCCAAAGCAGTGCAGTTGTACTAGTACCAGACTCTCTACACTCACTATCTTTAAGAAAAAATACAGAAACCACACACAACCCCCCTCAAAACTAATTCTCCTAGGTTACAAAACAGTGACTAACCTTTATAGGTTGTTGTTGTTGCTTTATTTCTTTCACTTCTATGAGAAATAGAGAGTTGATTATTTTCTGCAGCATGAAAATTGCAGCATCACACATGACAACATCACTTGTTCTGATTAACCCCCATAGCTCACCACATTCAGGCAGAAGTGCACAGATCCTGCCAGTCCTGTCACCTGTGTTTATTGCAGGTCACTTGTAAATCCTTCCAACTTGTCCTGGAAGCACACTGCATTTCCATAAACTAGGCATACACCTGTCAGCAAAGCAGCTCATCATAGGCAAGTCATGCAGACTGGAGCTGCTGGTGGCAGGTTTTCAGAAAGAGACAGATCTGAGTTCTTGCTTATCACACTTGTTTCACCCAAATCGGAGCAGCAGGGCAAGACACCTTATGAGCAGAGCATGGATGCATGTTATCTGCTAGCTTTTCCTGATGTGGAAGGGGTGCTTGGAAGCACAGCTAGGCAAAATGCTGTTTGCTCCTGATAGCTCATTCACTGGAGGACCAAGGACAACCCATTCTCGGGACTTTGAGAGAACTGATCCCAGCTCACCTGCCGGGGCAAAGAAAGCAAGAAGCCTGGATGCCCCAGTCCTGTAAATGGCACCTCTCTCCACCAGCAGCACCCTCCCTTGAGTCCATCCCTGGGTAATCTGAGTCCTAACATAGAATCTTAGAATTATTTTGCTTGAAAAAGACCTCTAAGATCATCAAGTTCAACCATCAACCCAACACTTCCATGACCATTAAACCATGTCCTCAAGTGCCATGTCCAGATGTTTGTTAAATACTTCCAGGGACAGTGACTCCAGCACCTTCATGGGCAGTCTGTTCCAATGCCTGAGTGCTCTTGCAGGAAAGACATTTTGCTAACAACCAACCTAAACCTCCTCTGGCACAATTTCAGGCCATCTTCTCTGGAGTAATTCTTAGGGGCCCGAGTGCCTTTGTGGTTCTGTTTCTTTAATGGCACTCCTCCCTGCCGCTCGGACAAGTCCTACAGAAACTGCCAGCCACCACCTGCAGGGGTTTTTGCCAACTGTTTTCCATTTCCTTCCCAGCTGTCTGATTTTGCAGACCATGGACCTCCCCATAGCTCCAGCACGCAAAAGCACAACATCCAAGGTTAAAAAAGACCTCACTGATCATTTCCTCGTTTGATGCACCACCAGATGCAAAAAATACCTATAGCACATTCCTAGTTGTACATATGCAGCCTTTTAGAAGCATGTTTAAGCAGGCTAAGGTCTCCAGCTGGAACAGCTCATAGTGCTGTCCAGACTATGGTTGGCACTTCTGATGTGTCTTTGAGGATAAATGCTGATGCCTGGTTTCTTTGCCTTGCCCCCATCTGAGGAGACACACTTAAAGCAGTTGTGGTCAAGACACTGGATGTTAAGGAAATTGTCTTGGTGGTTGAAATCTCTGCCTAACATTCAGAAGCCTGATGAAGAAAGATCTACCTCAGAGGATCAAGAAGTCCTTGAGGATGGACAGAATATTCAGGCCAATGTAACTGACAGCCAAAGAAAGGAGTGAACATATTGAAGATATATGCTCTCTTTTCTAGTTCAGAGATGAGATCACAAACAATCCTGATATTATCTGCAGATACCAGGGCCAAGAGAACCAGATTTCAATCTAGAATTTTGGCTCTCACCCCTAAGTCCAGCTACCTTAGTTTCTACTGCTGATCAGTTCATGTAAGCTTTATACCACAAAATATTGTACTTTGTGTAACACGGGGAAAAATAAGTCTCAGATGAGCTTTTTCATTGATCTGAAACATACATCACAATTCAGCAAGACAGACCAAGTATTATGGAGTGTATTCAGTAACCACAGAAATCCCAGAGCAGCTCATTTGAGTTACTTGATCACTATGTCTTGTCCTCAGAAGTTGTTTCCCCCCTTAAAATAATAGCCTAAAAATATCTTGCTGCCCTGTTGCATTGGCTGAATGCAGCCACCCAGCATTGCAGTGATAGCAAAAGACAGACAAAAAACCTCCCAGCAAGATTAATTTTTGTTTTCAAACTTCAGAACTATGTTTTTGCCCCAATTCCTACCTTGAGCCAAAAGTCTGCAATGGTCATTCACCCTGCTGCTGACACCGATGTGTGGGACCAGCTACGTCCTGCTTCTGCAAGTGGCATCGAAACCCCCTTCTGAGACATGGTGCTCATCTCAGCCTGCTGAAAGGGAGCTGTCCCTTCCCTGGAGGCAGACATGAGGTCCTGCTCGCAGCACTGGAAATTACTACGAGAGGTTTCTCCCCTCAAACCCTTTTCCTGAAAAGTTACTCACAGGCAGCTCGGCAGGTGCCACGGTGGAATGTCACACAGCAGCTTACAGGAGACGGGAATGACAGGATGCACTGAAACAAGCCCAGGGCAGTGGACCTCATAAGCAGCTGGAGCCATATCTGTGGTTGGCTTTTCCTTGGTGGAGTAGCTGCAGGAATGTTTATCCCAGAGTTAGGCTGCAGAGTTTTTTGCATTGTGCTATGTGTGCTTTCCAGAGAGACCAAGAGGCCACAGCAAAGCCAAGAGGTTTTAAAAGAAAATAAACTCTGCCCAGGCAAGCCTCACGTTGTCGGGAGGATGTGTGAACCACAGCACTCTCTTTTGTCCTGGACAAGCAGCTGGCCTTTCCTGTGCACCAGGCAGAAGCAATGGGCTCTGAGCATTGCCCATGGTGGGGCCACAACAGCTCTGTGCGGCATGGGGTTCTGGACACCTCTGTTGCCTCACATGACATTCATTTCTTTCCCCTGGTGTGGGAGTGGGGGTGGCAGTAGTGGGATCCTCTGATTATTTTCTGCATCTCTTCACGACTGGGGAAGGCATTCTGAGTGCTACAAACGACTCTTCCTGTGGCAATCACCCTTATTACGTGTCATGTTAACAAAAACCTCGACTGCAGTAGAGTTCCTCTACCTCACTTACAGTGAGCTGCACCTAAGGAAGAAGCAGAGCTGCAGTCAGTCCCACAAAAAAAAAAAAAAGAAATCTTGAACTCCAGGGACAAATTCAATTATTCACAAAGAGAACCTTTTCAGAAATTCTAAAGTGCAAGCTCTTGCTGCCAGAGGCGAGGATGATTACCCTTGCAGACTGGTATCCTCTAAACATTGCTTAAGAGAAAGCCCTGCTCCCCAGTGAGAAAGAGATGGAGACTTTGAAGTAGGAATTTCATTAGAGTGTAAACTAACCTTTCAGGTTTGCTCGGTGCTTGGCACACAGACTCACACTTTGTCATTGTGTTTTGGTTTTCAGCTTCTTTGAAAATTGCTCTAATGACTGTAGCTGGCAGGCAACCTCAGCCATGGCACCTGACAGAGGGGTGAGGAGTGGGTGGCAGCAGCTGGGGTGGGCAGGATAGCAAGGGACAAGGTACTGGGGTGGCAATGGGATCCCCACTGGGCTTTTTCAGTGATCCCTTTCTTCCTTTTTCTACCCTCCTCACCTTTAGCTCTCACACCTCTCTTTATAGCACTCCCTATTCTGAGTGAGGGAGGAAAGAGGAAGTTTCTCACTCTGCTCCATCCTTCTCTTGCCTCATGGCTATGTACCCACATCCACACGCTGTGTTTGATACAATGCAGCCTGGGCTGGGGTATTTAAGCAGTGTGGCAAGGTGCATGTGTTGCCTTCTCTAGCCGTTTTTCAGACAAAAGGTTTTTAAAGGTCTCAGGAGACTTTTCATCCTTGCTCCTTCAGAGATGGGAGAGAAAATGAAGAAGAGCTCAGCCTCACCTGGCAGCAGGGCTGCTTCATCACCTTCCCCCGTTCCATGGCTGCTGACACCAGCACAATTCCAAATGACTCTTTCCACAAGCATTTCATTTGACACTGCATCCCACAGACACCATGGGGCCAAATCCAAATGAGAGATGGCTCTTTAATGATGACTTTTGCTCACCCCACTGGTAAATACTACCAGAATTCCCTTGTAAGCAGGGAATGTGCTTCTGAATGGCCTTGTCTCAGCCTTCAAGTCCAGCTGAATGGTGTCCCGGTTTAGGGCCCGAAGCTACAGGGGACTGGAGGACAGAAATGCCACTTACTTCTTTTGGAGAGTAAGAATGAAGAAACTGCATACTGACTGGAAGTTTAAAGGGAGATTCTATTCATAGATGCATATATATAAAAGGCAATCAGGTAGAATGAATATGTCCACAAGCCAGGCCAAGTCTGTTGGACTACAACCTTCTAGAATCCTCCACCCCTGTGCTCTTCTAGGAGAAAAGAAGTGAAAGGAGGGGAGGCAGAGAGGGAAGAGACCAATATCAGCCAGGCACTGCCTTATCAGCTATGATACCCAAAAGCAGAACGGAATAACAATATTACAATACCCTGGGACAACCAGGTCTGTCCCTTGGGATGGGACTTGGTCTCTGTAGAGACCCCACACCCTTCCCCCTCCAACCTACCTCAAATGGGTAGGTAAGGCTTACAGCCCCCAGATCCTCTCTCTTTGCTGTCAGGAGGGAAGATCTTTGTGATGGCTTTGTTTTCACAGATGAGGCAAGATGGTACCTTTCATGAAAGCAGGAAGATCCCAGAGGGTGATCTAGAGCTGAATTCCTCTGTGTGCGTATCTCTGACTCCTCACCTCTGTGTTACACCAGAGGAGCTGCCAAAGCTGGAAGCAGTCTAATTAAGCAGTCTGAGTTGCTGTGCACGTTCCAGAGAAAGGGATCATGCTTTTGGGAAGAAAATCAGCTCCCTTATCTTCTCTGTCATTCCAGCCACATATCCCTATGTTCTTCTGCTCCTGTTTAGAATAGAATAGAATCAACCAGGTTGGAAGAGACCTCCAAGATCAGCCAGTCCAACCTAGCACCCAGCCCTAGCCACTCAACTAGACCATGGCACTAAGTGCCTCATCCAGGCTTTTCCTGAACACCCCCAGGGACGGTGACTCCACCACCTCCCTGAGCAGCCCGTTCCAATGCCAATCACTCTCTCTGGCAAGAACTTCCTCCTAACATCCAGCCTATACTTCCCCCAGCACAACTTGAGGCTGTGTCCCCTTGTCCTGTTGCTGGTTGCCTGAGAGAAGAGACCAACCCCCACCTGGCTACAGCCTCCCTTCAGGTAGTTGTAGACAGCAATGAGGTCTGCCCTTAATGCCATTTCTGATCAGCAGTGGTGCCCATCTGGATAAGCTGTTGAACATTACATTGTGCAAAGTGCAAGTTACTGAGAAAGCAGAGTATAGAAAGTGCAACCAGCTAACAAAAACAGTTATCAAGGGCACTGACCCAACAATTACCTATCAATGAAAAGTTGCTGTGTGAAAAGCAGGAACACATTAAAAAAAAAAAAGATTCTACAGATGCTTTATTTTAGAAATGAAATGGAAGGCACATACGAGAGCAGCTCTGCTTTCTTTGATTCCTTTCTCTTTCCCAGATACTACACATGCTGTGCTTTCCTCCCTTTTTGCACAGCATCAGCTAAGGGGCTTATGTACATCTCATCTCACACATTTTGTCAGAAAGTGCTTCAAAGTCGGTTAAAAACCATCTAACAAAATGTAATGGCACCCATAATCTCAAAAAAAGGTCATTTGTCAGGAAGAGTTAACCCACCTTCAGTGTTGGGAAGCATCTGCTCACCTTAGACTACAAGGCTGAGGTTTCTACCACAGCCTTTCAGAAAGGCCATGTCATCTCCTGGTCACTTTGTCAGGAGCTTCAGACAATGTGTGGAGCAGCTTTCAGGAATAATGCCAGCAAGAGGAAACTGGAGATGCTTAATGAAAGGTTTTTCATAGGCACATCTTAATCACACGATCACTGATCAGCATGGGTTGGAAGCCCTAACACTCTCAGCCTGTCTTCATAGAAGAGGTTGCTCCAGCTTTCTAATAACTTTTATGGCCCTCCTCTGGCCAAGCTCCACCAGGTCCACATCCTTGTGCTGAGCTTGTGGGGCTTTACCTCGAGGTCTGCAGGAAAGAGGAAGTTATCAGCACAAGCAGCAGATGTACTCAATGAGCAATGAAAAGCTTAGTTTCACATTCCCTGTGCTGTAAGCCCAGATGGGTTGCACAGCTCATTTTACCCTGCAGACTACTTAATGGACTTCATCCCATGATAAATCTGAGTGCCTCCATAGCACTGTATGTGGATACCTTCTCACAGCCACAGTGACCTGAACAGAGCTCAATGCAGCAAACTGCTTAGAACTTAGCACTGGAGAAATGCATCAGATAGAAAAGATTAAAGGTATGCCAGCTGACTTCAGATAGAGTGGCAATTTGAGGGCAGCAACTGCCTTTCCATTATTTAAAACAAATCAAATCATTGACAGCAATAAAAAGGCAGGTTACAGTGACATTGGGAACTTAGATTTATTATTTTTTTTGACAGAATGCTTTGAAAGCATCAGGTATTAATGAGTTTGTTTGCACCTAGTACCTTTTTAGCCTTATAAATAACTTTTATGCTATCAGCAAGTCAGAGGCAGCCATGGAAAAGTGAAATATCTCTCCCATCACATCCATCACCTGGTAAATTGCCCACTACACCCTCATTCTGTGTCTCTTTAGAAAAGCTGGTGCAGTAGAAATGAGAAAAGCAAAGCAGAGGTTATTTTTCATGTTGAGCGTGACTGAGAAACTGTGCCTCAGTGAAGCCCCTGTCTGGACTCCAAAGTGCTTTAACCTGGAGCCTTGCAGAGCAGGACACCTCACTCAGGTCCTGGAAAGGGAGAAGTTACTCCATAAGACAACATAGAACTGAGTGCATCTTATATGAGGGCATCACAGGCCAAGGGCATTCCTAAGTCTGAGTACCTCAGTAGAGTCAACAAACTGCAGTTGGATGGGATAAAGGCATCACAGGAGTAGCTAGAAGGTAAAATGGAGAATAGGAAGCTTCTAAGATACTTCTGCAAAAGAACATTTTCCAGCTCATAATCAGAGTAACATTCAGCTTTTTCAGATGTGGATCTTTTTGGTTCACTCCATGCTCAAAGGCATAATGTGAACCTGCCCCAAGGAGCCTGTGAGGACTTGTTAGCACAGCAACGTGTGCTGAACATCCATCTTACAGAGCACTCCTGGCTAAGGAGCTGAAGAAAAGGGTGGGGAGTTAAAATAGTTTTCAACAGATAAAATCTCTTTTGGTCTTCAGTACGAGTTCCTAAAGTTTTGACCATCACTAAAATCAAGAGAGATTTTTAGCTTTTGGTTGGTTTATAAGGGTCACTGCCTATGTAAAACAGATGTTCAGTTTCTAGCTGGATCTGTCACCTCTTGAAGCAATGTTGGAAAGAGCCTGAGCTGCTTGCTGCTTCTTGTTTCAGTGGAACACCATATCCCAGCCAGTAGGGATTTAGGAGAGTCACTGATTACACATTTGCTGTCCAAAGTGGAGGAGGGACAAGCATATAATGAAAATTGTCCCCAGGTGTCACCTGGACCAGAGTTTTGGTTGCAAATCAAGAGTAGGCTGGTAGTCACCTCCCACAGTCCTTCTCCTAGTTCAACCTCTTGTCCTAGATACTATTTCCATCCCAATCACTGATGTGTGATCTACCTGCTTCTGGGAGCCTGCTTGTGACAGGCACACAAGCACCAGCTGACTGAGCTCCTGCTCAAAATGAGGATATGCTTTAACTTCTCCACAGCTGATTTAGCTTAGCAGCGCTGCTAACTGCAGTGAAATCATTGGAGACCTCTACCAGAGCAGTTAACTTCTATTTTGCATGACTGCCTCCATTTTCAAGTGATTATGCAGTGAGTTTAAAGGTCTAACCAGAGCACTGCCTATGTCAATGGGCAGCACCTGGGTGCTTCCAGACTCTGCCCCCAAAAGAGCGCACCACTGTGTAGACAAGAGAAGCCACTTGTGATCCCAAAGTCTTATTTCCCAAACGTTGAAGCCACCTTCTGCTCCTTGGGAAAAAAAAAAAAAAAATCAATGATTCATTAAATTATTTTCAGTCTGTTACTGTAATTGGATTTTTAAAAAAAAAAGTACCTTGTGAGACTTTCCTTAAAGTCAGAAAGCTGAAGAATAGGCCTGTGACTGAGCACAAAACAAACACTTCTAATGTTAGTTGACATTTTAATTGCAAATAAGGAAAGATCTCTCATTACAGAACTGAACAGAGCTGGCTTGTGAATCAGCCTCTCCAGAGGACACTTCCATCTCCTACCCCCTGCTGCTTGGATGCACAGCAGCTGAAGCAGCAAACATCATGCAAACTAAGGCAGCCGCAGCCCATACCACTCATCCTTTTTTTCCCTGCAGAAACTGCACTGGTTCAAAGTAGATTAACAGATGCTACTATGCAGCAAAGAGCTTCTCAAGGAGGGGGGGAAAAAGCTCACCACAGAACTGCATGGAAAAAAACAAAACCAAGTTCAGAAGTGCCATATATCTGTTTGCAAGAGGCTGGATCAAAAGAATTTCAGGTTCATTTCAGTGATTTAACTGAGTATGCCACAGGCACCTTTGGCTTGCAGTGTCTCTTGGCTGTGATCTTTCAGGATGCAAGAGAAAGTGTTAGGACTGGGGACCAGTACAGCTGACCAGATGTTCAGAACACAGGTACATTTTAAGAAGTCTGATTTAATATCTTGTTCTACCAACACTGCTCATGGCTAAATAGGAAATAAAGCTAATCTATCCTTATTAGATTTTGGCTGTAAGCTCATACCACCATGAGATATTGAACTTCATTGGCAGGCTTCCTGCTGCACACAGGCTCTAGTTCCCAGTAAGCTGAAGAGGGTAAAGTTGGTAAAGAAAGAAATCTAAGTTCAAAGAAAATTCATATGTAGCTCAGTGGTTTGAACAGTAGAAACACTTATCTTGTGCAAGAAACAAACAAGGAAAGAAACAGTCTATGGATGTGGTCTGCTCATCTGGAAGAGGTGTTTTATTATAGCAACGTAGATGCTGCCTATGTCTGAAATCACTGGATGCAATGAATGTATTCCTTTGAATTCTATGAAGGATTGCCCACTTTTGAGCAGAAAAAGTTCATGCCCAGCTTTATGGGATCAACAACTTTAGCACACCTTAGCTGCCCACAGGTTAGGAACAAGGATTTTTTTCAAGCAAGTAATCTGCTGTTTCAAAACAAAATGTTGATCAGAGCAAGTATATCAGCTAGCTCATGCTTAGAATTGTTATCCATTGAAAATAGTAACTAAAAAGAGTTTTGATGCAGTCAGTCTGGTTTGGGTAGCTAATGAAGAATTATGTCTCCTAACAGGCTCTCCATCCTGTTTTCCTTGAGTTTTCCATTTGTCAGCTGCACTTTCCAGCAGTCATTCTCTATGGATGACCTTTCCTTCTCTCACCAGCACTGTGTTTTGCTACCCACCCCCGACCTGCTCCTCATGCAGTAGCTTAAATAGGTGGGCAGTTTCTCTGGAGAGCAGGACAAGGAGTTTCCTTTGTAAGACCTGCCTCCCAGCCCTCAAAAGGTAGGGATGACCTCCTGTTTTGTATACAGGCTGGGTGATGAATGGCTGGAGAGCAGCCCTGAGGAAAAGGACCTGGGGGTCTGGGTTGACAAAAAGCTCAACATGAGCCGGCAGTGTGCACATGCAGCCCAGACAGCAACCCTGTGCTGGGCTGCATCAAGAGAAGTGTGGGCAGCAGGGCAAGGGAGGGGATTCTCCCCCTTTACTCTGCTCTCCTCAGACCCCACCTGGAGTACTGTGTGCAGTTCTGGAGCCCCCAACACAAGAAGGACATGGAACTGCTGGAGCGGGTCCAGAGGAGAGCCACGAAGATGCTCAGAGGGCTGCAGCAGCTCTGCTATGAGGACAGGCTGAGAGAGTTGGGGCTCTGCAGCCTGGAGAGGAGAAGGCTTCGAGGAGACCTTAGAGTGGCTTTGCAGTATCTGAAGGGAGCCTACAGGGAGGCTGGGGAGGGACTATTGACAAGGTCTAGCAATGTCAGGACGAGGGGGAATGGGTTTAAGCTGGAAGAGGGGAGATTTAGACTGGATGTTAGGAGGAAGTTCTTTCCAGTGAGGGTGGTGAGACACTGGCACAGGTTGCCCAGGGAGATTGTGGATGCTTCCTCCCTGGAGGCATTTAAGACCAGGCTGGATGAGGCCTTGAGCAACCTGCTCTATTGGGAGGTGTCCCTGCCTGTGGCAGGGGGTTGGAGCTGGATGATCCTTGAGGTCCCTTCCAACCTAAACCATTCTATGATTCTATAAACCCCACACTTGCCATGCATCATCTGTACAAAGACACAAATTCCTTGATCACACTTTTTTCCTAGGACCTGATGCACACCTAAGAGTTCATCATTTACTGGTTTGCATTTTCTAGGAAACAGGATTTAGCAACTCACATTTCAACACCACAAAGATGCTTGCAGTATTCTTTCCTTGTTCCTCATGCTGTGTACTTTCTTTTTGGGAAACTGCCAAAGCCTGTCTCAGGAGGTTGTTATTTTGCTCCAAGAGACCAAAATCAATCAATCAACCCGTAGCTTGGCAGCACTGGAACAGAAGATTAGGACTCTCAAGGCAGATTACAAACACAATCCCCTCAATTAACTTCTCTAGGATGGGCCAGAGGTGGTTAGATCCTTGTTAAGTCAATTACTAACACAGATGGTCAATGAGCATATTTTTTTTATGACAAATCTTATTAATTTTATGAGCAAAGCAGTAAGCTCAGAAAAAGGCTGAGAAGCAGAGCATTGCCCTGCCTTCCAGGCCACCAGGAACAAGTCAACTGGGGCATGATTGGCTGCTGCCACATGCTAGCAGCCATCCTGTCTAGCCAGCAGGTCCAGAGAAGGGCCACAAAAATGATCAGGAGGTTGGAGCACCTCTGCTACAGACAGGCTGAGGGAGCTGGGGTTGTTCAGCCTGGAAAAGAGGAGGCTCTGGGGGAGACCTAGTAGCAGCCTTCCAGTACCTAAAGGGGGCCTACAAGAAGGATGGAGAGAAACTGTTTACGAAAGCCTGTGGTGATAGGACAAGGGGCAATGGCTTCAAACTAGAGAAGAGGTTGGACTGCATGATCTTGGAGGTCTCTTCCAACCTAGTTGATTCTATTCTATTCTATTCTAAGACCTCTTCTCACCCCCTTGGTTTTTCAGGTGTTTAAGACCCTCTGCCCTGCCAGTCCTTCCTGACATACATTACAGGGATATGAACAATAGAGAAGGCTCTGAATTTTGCAGCTGCTGTTGGAGTTTCTTTAAAGCTACTAGTTTTCAAGCAAGACTAGCACTCTGGCTTTGGAGCAGGGAAAAGGCACCTCTAGCATCGATTTTCACAAAAAGTTTCCTGTGGCTCTCAACAGAGAAACCTCAGGAGACATCCATGGTCCCCTCTCTTTGCATGGAGAATCAGTTTAAGGACACATTTTGAGTCTGTATGTTTTAATTCCTAACACATAACTCTCAGTCAATTTTTCAATGCCCAGCTTTCTGGGCCTGAAAGAACTTCCTAGCACATGTGCATTTTTCCAGCTCTAAAGCAGGCACCAAACAAATCCTTATGTTGAAATTGCTCTGACAGCTTTGCTCTGCTGCAGTTCTGGTGCCAATTTGATCATCCTCATTAAGCCCTTCCATAACACCCTGCTGTTTCTTTAACAACTGAGTCTGGTCTGCTGTCTTCCAGATTTTTTCAGGGTTAAGCTTTAAAATGACATTGGCTAGAGTTTACTACAGAAACCTCTCAAGAGGACAGAAGCTTGCAAGTCCTGATCTCTGGGCATCAGGCTCTGCACTTGAAGGCTGGTTTCCCCTGCTGATCTGTGTTATCCTCCGAGGTAGCCTCTTCAAGGGTGTTAGGGGATCAACCCTTCTGTTTGAAAAGTGAAGGTATTCAGGGCTCTGCGAAAGGGGAAGAAAATCCCAACTCATGACACCAAGCAGAGACTGAATTCCCCTACAGGAGTTCAAAAGAAAGAAGCTGAACTGTGACCCAGGTAGGCTGCAATTAGTTGGCAAACATCCTGTTCTACCGCACATCACAACGTCCGCATTCCTTGATCGGCAGTGATTTATTAAAACCCTTTCCTGCCTGAACACTGTTTAAGGGCAGCTAAATGAGTGACAGCACTGGCAGGCTGTACCCTACACTGTCCTGCTGAGGAATTAAAACCAAGCCAGGCAAGTATCTGATGTAACCTGCTCCAGCAGGGTGTCACATTGTGCAAGATCCTGGCAACACTGCTGTCCTCCAGAAGAAGAGCCCCAGGTTGTCCTGCTGTGAAAGGCTGGCAGATGGACCAGCTCTGGTGGCCTGTGTACCTGGCATAGCCTGACTGATAACTCGCTTCCAGCAAGGAGAATAGTGTGTCAGTAAAGACTCACCAGGGAAAGGTGTGGGTGGCTGAGAGCAGTGACAGCTTTAGGCTGAGACTGACTCCTGTGTTCATCCACCTGGATAAATATTTGTTGCTGTGGTGTGTGCTCACCAGTAGGAACACAGGGTTAAACTATTTCTAATTTGCAGCACTTCCAGATGCATTCTAGCCAGGCTCCCTTCTCCAAGGAATAAATGGCATTTGTACATCCTCAATCTTTTTCTAACTTCAGGTATTATTGTGGGTGAAAAATCAGAATATTTGTTCTTTAGCAGCCTGGCAGGGGCATGCTACTATTTAATCACAGAATGGTAAGGGCTGGGAGGGAACTCTGAAGATCAAATACAACACCCCTGCCAGAGCAGGATCTCCTAAAGCAGATCACACAGGAACATGCCCATCTGATTTTGAACGTCTTCAGAGATGGAGACTATCACTTCTCTGGGCAGCCTATTCCAGTGCTCTGTCACCCTCAAAGTAAAGAATTTCCTTCTCCCGTTTAAATGGAACATTCTATGTTCAAGTTTGTGCCCATTACCTCTTGTCCTGTCACTGGAGACCACCAAGAAGAGTCTAGCCTCATCTCCCTGATTCCCACCCTGCACAAATATCCAAGTACTAATAAGGTCCCCCCTCAGCCTCCTTTTCTCCAAGTTCAACAGTCCCAAGTCTCTCAGCCATTCCTCATATGAGAGATGTTCCAGTCTCCACAGCATGTTAGTGGCATGTGCTGGATTCTCTCCAGTAGTTCTTAGTACTTCTTGAGCTAGAGTGTTCAGAACTGAATGAAGTACTGCAGGGGAGGACTCATGAGCACAGAGTAGAGGGAGAAGAGAACGTGATGAAGATTCAGATAAGAGTCTGTGACCCCAAGCAAAGCTCATCTTCCCAGTATGTAATTGGCACAAGGTAACAATGGAAAAAGGCAATAAGCAGCTTTTTGATGGAGCTTTATCTTGTTCATTTTTGCAGTTTCTGGCCCTGTGCTAGCACCTTTTTGGTCTGTTGAACACTGTAGCCTTACAGGATTCAGCAGCTGATGTGTGTGACCAGTGTTCTTAACTTGGACTGTTCACTGCTGCCAGCGGTAAGGTTTTCTTTCTCACATCTCCTTTTCCTGCTCTCTTTATATGGGCTAAGGCAAGATCAGCCAGACCAGAAAAGCAGGAAGCCTAAGTACTGGAGCTGTGCAGCTGAAGTTATGATGTTTCTTAAGACCACAACCAAAATAAGAAGCTGCCTAATAAATAAGCAGGATGCCTGTAGTCTGTCAGAGGAAGAATTGAAGCCTGGATAAGACATTTGGGGTACTTCAAGACAAAGCTGTGTGGACTTGGAGGAGTCCAATTACAGCATCCTGATTTACAGAGAATAAATTGACAAGCAGGATTGATGCTGAACAGATCCAGAACGAAAGCTGAGCACTAGGTAGAAGGCACTGATTGATAAGGACAAGCACAGCTCCTTCTGTAAAGAACTTCATTTATACAAACCCTCCAGCCTTCAGAAAGGGATTTCTACAGGGGTGGACCCCACCAGGTGCAGTTTTGCATTTGCTATTTTTCAGCCATTCTACTTGAATAAAGAAAGTAGGAGATGACAAATACCACACAATCAGATCTAGGCTTCAAGACAGATGAGCAAATGAGGATTTCTGGCTGAAGCACAGGAGGAGGCAGCAGGGGCAGGGGCAGCCTGCTGAGCACTTGTTTTGACTACCCAGAGATCGGAAGCAGCCAGCCTTGGCAGAGCTCATCAAACCACCACTGTGTGGGTAGCGACTGGTGGGAGAGGCAGCTCCTGGGGAGAAAGCTGGAAAGTCCAGCACAGCCTTGTGGCAAACAAGGTTTGAAGGAGTCGTAATTAGAGAAGAGGCACAATCCCCACCATTTTGGTGATTTCTATCATGCCTTTCCAAAACCAGGACCACTCCATTTCCCCCTAATACAAAAAGCAATCTGGGAAAACCGAATTTGTAAGTTCCTCCCTGCCCCCAGGCATATACATTTTATCACAACAGCTCTAGTAGCACAGAAAAACAGAGCAAGCTCTACAGTTACTGAAGCAGGATTCCTCTCCCCCAGCTCCCCATGCACTGGTTACTTACAGGGCTGCTCTTGGGACACCAGCATCAAACACATCCAACTCCTGCATGCTGAAGACAATGGTGAAGGAAACATAACCCAAATTACTGTGTCCTATGAAAGGTCATGAGCAGCTGGGTTGGAACTAGATGATCCTTGTGGTCCCTTCCAACCCTGACTGATTCTATGATTCCACAGTTGCCCTCCAGCTTTATCAGGTTTGCAAATACACTAGAACTTCTCTCCCCTCATCAGATCTTTAGCTACTCAAATAAATAAACAAACCCTGTTGAGATCCTAGAGACCTCTGGAGGCTCAGCCGAACCCCTGTAGCTCGCAGACAAGGCAGTAGCCGCCCTCCTCTTTGTAACTAATCCTTCAATGAGATGCTAATGAGCAAGACAAGCATTTCTGAGGTTTAAACCTTTTTCAGCTGGTGATGCCATTCCCCCACAATTAAAGGCAAACATCTCAAAGGTGCTTAAATCTTTCTTTGCTGCCAAAACAGCTGCACTTGGAACCACAGGCTTAAATCTTTCACCAGAAGTTGCACTGCTGTGCCTTTGTCATTTGTGGGCTTTCCAGAGATAGAGCAATTGTTATGCTTCAGGTAGGACAGTGTAAACCAAAAAAAACCTGTCATAAATCAGAAATATTTTCCTTTGGGTAGGGTAGAGTCATTAATAACAGCAACATTATTATACCTACTATTAGATTTTCAGGAAATGAGACACAAGACTAGGCTGCATCCCAAGCCATCAGCATCTGAGGCTTTATCTTTGCAGTAGAGCCTTTGATCAGAGATATTTTGCCTTAGCAGTAGCTTGTCCCAGCACCTCAGCAGGGCCATCAGCTGCCCATTCTAAAATGTTCATTTTCAAACTTAGTGGCATTTTCCTAGCTCTGATCTCCATATGTTCAGGCTGAGATGGGCTGCTTCTGCTTACTGTCATTTCTTTGGGCTCTGCTTGTCCCATGCAGCTTTGAAAGACAGTGAGCATCTTATTGCTGGTTACCTCGGAATAGAATCCCTGGCTTTGGAAGAGACCTTTTGAGATTGTCAAGTCTGACTGTTAACATAGCACCTTATAGCCATCTTCTATAGTTTTGAAACTCTCCATCTTCCCTCCCGAGTGTCTGCTGTTGAGGCCTGGGGAATAATTGCTAGTAAATAGATTTTTGATTATGATTACTGGTTCTTTGCAAGAATGGTTTTCACAGTCTCACAGTATCACCAAGGTTGGAAGAGACCTCATTGATCATCAAGTCCAACCCATTACCACAGAGCTCAAGGCTAGACCATGGCACCAAGTGCCACGTCCAATCCTGCCTTGAACAGCTCCAGGGATGGCGACTCCACCACCTCCCTGGGCAGCCCATTCCAGTAGCCAATGACTCTCTTAGTGAAGAACTTTCTCCTCACCTCAAGGAGGAGGTTTTGCTCCTCTCTTCCTCCTTTTCAGTTCTTGAAGCTTGTTTGCAGGATCAATCTTGGCAGAGAACTTACAGAAAGAAGTACTAGACAGAAATTCTTTCCAGTGAGGGTGATGAGACACTGGAACGGGTTGCCCAGGTTGGTCATGGATGCCCCCTCCCTGAAGGTGTTCAAGGCCAAGTCAGACGAGGCCTTCAGCAGCCTGGTTTAGTGAGAGGTGTCCCTGTCTATGCCAGAGGGCTTGAAACTAGATGATTTTCAATGTCCCTTCCAACCTAAACCCACTCTATGAGTCTATGAAAAATCATCTTAATTTGACATGGATTCTGCTTTGTGTGTGTCTGGTTTAGGACGAGCGTATGCTCCAGAATGGCACATCCTGACCTGGGTTAGTTTGTTCCCTTTTGTTCAGTTTCCAAGCACTACTCTCAATGACAAATCTCTAAAAGATAAATCTAGCAAACCGTCACTGGCTTGCAGAAAATTATCTGCAGACTTTCAGTTCAGCAGAGAGTGGCAATGCAGACATGGAACTCCATCATTGCTGGGACACCCAGTGGCTGCTCTCAGCTCACTGCGGGATGACCATCCAGCTGAAAGCCAAAGGCAGCAGGAGGGAGAGCAGACACAGGCTGGAAGCACTGCGTGCCACACACCTGTCTTGAACTGGAGGGACAGCAGCAGTGAGCACTGCTCCTCACTGGCTACTCTGCTGTGTCTGGTCAGTAAGGTGAAGCCAAAAAGGGGAAAAGGGCAAGCCAAGCTCTCATCCTGCTAAGCCACATCACCACCCTCTGGCTCACTCTGCTGGGACTGCACACTGAACACCAGACCAACGGAAATCCAAGGCTGGTTCTGAAGCTGACCCTGACATCAGCACTACTCTGGGGCACAGCAGGGATGGACATCCTGAGTCTCTATGGTCACCAGGCAGAGGTGTGGTTGCTGAAGTGGGCTGCTGCACCACGAGGTGGGGATGTGGAATAAAAACCAATCCAACCCCCAGACAAATATCCTCTTTGAACGCATGCCAGCAATTTCTCTGCACACACAAACCCAAACATGCTTTACAGGAAAGCCTCCCTGCCCTCCCTGCCCAGCACAGCCAAGCTTAGATTTCCTGATGCCTCTGTTTTTCCAACCACAGGGTTTCAGCTCTATCAGGCTTGTCTGGGGCTTTGTCCAGAAGGAGCATTTCTGACTGGCAGCAGAATTTGTGTTTCCCTTCTCAGTTTTATCTGGTTATTGGCAGGCTCCATCTCTCAGCCCAGTATTTATTTTCTTCCTGCTTGTCATTCAGCAGCCACCTCTGCTGGCTCAACAGTCCTTGTGACAGTGCATCTTCAAACAGGTTTAAAATGCAAATTGTCTTAGACCATCCTGAGGTGACATACCTGTCAACTGACAGGGGAGGAATATCACACTGACCAGCTATCACTGAAGCTAAGCAACAAAGCTAGCTTGAGCACAAAGGAGCAAGCTCCTTGTTGCTCACATCTTAAATAGCTTTCAGTCCAACAATTCACCTTAAAGCAGACACAGAGCAGAATACCATCCAGCCACTGACTCCTAATGCATTTTTAATATCAGCACAGAACAGCTTCCCTAACAGGCAAAGCACAGGACTTTCCGTGGGACATGAGTGTATTCTGTCTTTTATATTTGCTCTGTGCTTTGCTGTGGTGCTACAATACTCCTATATGCCATTATCATAAATTCAATTGTTTGCAAATTCTCTCTCAATTTTCCATCCTCTGGCAATAAAGATACACTTAGAGAAGGGTGTCTTTAGTGATTGCTTGCCATCCTTTTATTGATGGATTCTCTGAGCATCTCATTGCACTTTTATTCTATTATCCATTTAATGGTTTTTTTTTTTCCATTTCCTCTGACACAGACAGCCCAAGGAATGTTGTACCACAATAGATGCTGCTCCCACTCTGCACTTGGAGCTAGGCTGGGCAGGTGGAGGGGGAGCAGTGAGGATTCAAAAAATAGTTTTTCCATTAATTGCATATTTTTAATGGATTTTACTTGTCTATACTACATCTTTAGTGCCTTGAAGAGCCTTTTTGGTTATTTTTCCTCCCTATAATCTATCAATTTTGCATTGAAACTGACATTTAAAGTTCTGCTAGTTAAAGTGCTGACTGTTTAAAACACCTGATTTGTATCACAAAGAACTCAAACTGAGTAATTTGTTTTGGCAATTATTTAGTTTTCTAAATGTGCCCAAAGACAATGCTATTACTGATAAAATCAGCTGGTAGATACCTAGTGAATTATAATAGCTTACTCTTTATTTCAATGCTTCCTATTTAGTCTGGTTGTCCAAACAGGATATGCCTCAAGTAAGAAGGTGCAACTATTTCTTAGGACCATGGTGGCCCATAGACAGAAGTAAGATCCCCAAGGGAAAGGAATGTCTTTCCTCAAACCAGCTGACAGAACTGCCCTAAACCCGAGACCCAGACACACTGTTGCGTGGACAAGACTTCTGGCATGGAGTAGGAGAAGCTACAAACAGTTTTAATTACGATACATAAACCCTCTAAAACCAGAATCACAGGGGACAGAGCTCAGCTGCATTATTCTTAGACTCTATAGTTTCAACAAAACATCACATTCTGGAGGAAACCCTTCCCAAACAGCTGAGATTTCCGTTCAGTTCTGTAGGAAGCTCAGGCACATGAGAGCAGTGCTGTCAGCCACCGAGGGACTTGCACAATCACAGAATCACACAGAATCACAGAATGCTAGATTGGAAGGGACCACAAAGATCATTTGGTCCAATGAAGCCTGCTGTTGGGAGGTTTCCACCATAAAGGGTATAGAGATAAGTGAGTCCTTGGCATTAGAAGGGCACATTGGCCAAAATAGAATTATAGAATCATAGAATGGTTTAGGTTGGAAGGGACCTCAAGCATCATTCAGCTCCAACCCCCTGCCATAGGCAGGGACACCTCCCACTGGAGCAGGCTGCTCAAGGCCTCATCCAGCCTGTCCTTAAACACCTCCAGGGAGGAAGCATCCACAACCTCCCTGGGCAACCTGTGCCAGTGTCTTACCACCCTCACTGTAAAGAACTTCCTCCTAACATCCAGTCTAAATCTCCCCTCTTCCAGCTTAAACCCATTCCCCCTCGTCCTGACATTACCAGACCTTGTCAATAGTCCCTCCCCAGCCTTCCTGTAGGCTCCCTTCAGATACTGGAAAGCCACTCTAAGGTCTCCTCGAAGCCTTCTCTTCTCCAGGCTGCAGAGCCCCAACTCTCTCAGCCTGTCCTCATAGCAGAGCTGCTGCAGCCCTCTGAGCATCTTCGTGGCTCTCCTCTGGACCCGCTCCAGCAGTTCCATGTCCTTCTTGTGTTGGGGGCTCCAGAACTGCACACAGTACTCCAGGTGGGGTCTGAGGAGAGCAGAGTAAAGGGGGAGAATCCCCTCCCTTGCCCTGCTGCCCACACTGCTCTTGCTGCAGCCCAGCACAGGGTTGCTGTCTGGGCTGCATGTGCACACTGCCGGCTCATGTTGAGCTTTTCATCAACCCAGACCCCCAGGTCCTTCTCCTCAGGGCTGCTCTCAGCCATTCACCACCCAGCCTGTATCTGTGCCTGGGATTGTGCCGACCCAGGTGCAGGACCTTATACTTAGCACAGCACAAAAAATGCTGTCTTACTGAAGGAGGAGAAACAGGTACAAATGAAAACTGACATTTTAGAGACAACAGTGAAAGAAGGAGCAATAAGGGAACTGGATCTGTTTAGTCTAGAAAAGAAGGAGGCTGAGGCTAGACTTTATTGCTGTCTACAACTACTTGAAAGGAGGTTGTAGGGAGGTAGGCACTGGTTGCTTCTCACAAGTAACAAATGATAGATCAAGAAAGAATGATCTCAAGCTGTTCCAGGGGAGGTTTAGGCTGGACATTAGGAATTTTTTTTTTCCAGGGAAAGGGTTGTGAGGCTCTGGAATGGGTTGCCTGGGAAGGTGGTTGAGTCACCTGGTCTAGCCTTGAGCTCTGTGGTAACAGGTTGGACTTGATGATCTATGAGGTCTCTTCCAACCTTGGTGATACTGTGATACCATCTCTGGATATGCTTGAAAGTCATACAGATCTGGTGCCTGGGGATGTGGTGTAATGACAGACTTGGTGGAGTGGCAAAATGGCTGCACTTGATAATCTCAGAGGTCCTTTTTGGCCTGGATGGTTCAGTGATTCTGTGATTAAACAATAAGCAATGAACTCACCAGTTCAATTAAAAAAAATGCTTGAATTTTTGATTTACAAATACCTACATGGCTGAAACTGGAAGCAGCCATCGAAATAAATCTCCTTTACTGCAGATATTTGCCTGTCTTGTTTGAAAGGCTTTTTGTCATTGAAACCTGAAGCTAAGGCACACGCTAGATGTTTTCTTCAAAAGTCTTGATTAAAAATAGCTGAAGGCTGAATAATTCTCCATGGCATTGTGACCAAAGGAAAAAAAAAAAAAGATAAAGCCCAACCAACCTGAAGAGAACACTTAGATGACAAAGAGAAGTAAATCAGCAGAATCAGAAAGTGAACAAACCCACCACCCTTCTCTTATAGTTTTTTTTTGGGGTCTCACAACAAAATTGTCTTCCATTTTCTGAGTTTTGGTGCTGCTGTGTGCAAGGGACAGCATCCTTAGGGTCCAAAGTGCTGCTGCTTGTGCTTAGCAGAGAGGCAAGCCTGCCAGCCCTGCCCTGGTGGCCCTGATGTCACTTGCTCAGAGGAGTTGCAGGTGAACTGAAACTACTGCTAAAAAAGACTAAAGTAATGTTAATAGCAAGTGACAGGTTAATAGTACAACCTGACTGGGCTAGTTTGAAGTCAGTTGCCTATCCTCTGTGGACCAAGCTCTTAGTCATAGATGTGGGCATTTGGCAGCTGTTTACAAGTCAACATAATGTACAGGACAGTCCCGCAGGACACAGACCACCTCATCCCACCTTAGCCTCCAACTGCACAAACTGACTGAACATCTCAAAACTCAATAATCCTTCAGTAAATGAGACTGGACTCCACTGAGAGCAGAAGTTTCTGATTGACTACAAAGAAATTATTTTGTTTTCACTATTCTGCAAATGAGAAAATCCTCATCTTGTCAGGAATGCAGAGATCATTTCACTCACCTAACAAAAGAACAAAACCCCAGCAAGCAAAATCCCTTTGTTTGAACTCCATCATTTATTCTTCTCCATAGCATTACAGGCTGAAATTAAATATTCCCAGCTTCTCCACCTAAATAAAATGTGACCCAACCTATTATGCAGTTCTAATCTATTTTGGACAGTCACATTTTTATGCTGATAAGGGAAAATTAATTTAACCATATATGCATAGGAATATCATCACGTTGTGCATGGAAGATAAAATCTCACAAGGCATTTGCCTGGTGAATATGGCTTCCAGGAAGATGTTCATTTCCAACTGCATTTTCCCCCAATAGATTCTTAATTTGCCTTGTTCTATATAGTTTCCAGTTATCATTTTGTACAGCAATAAAAATCAGTGAAGCAGCAAGAGCTTATAGGCCTGTGCCTAGGTCTGATTTATGGAATGGATGGCATAATGTCGTTGGTCTGCATAATTGAAATTCATTCATCTCTCACTGTTTACAATGGGGTTGTAAAGTGCATTATGAATTTATTGATAAACAATCATTTTATTTGCAATAGTGCTGAGTAAAAGAATGCTTTTCCTTCACGTTCTTGTTGGGTGTATGCTTTATACGTATGAAACTTGTAGAGCTATGTAAAACCTCTTTGTTCCTATCACCTTCTGCCTCACAGCCTTGAAATAGCCTCACACTCCTTATAAAGCACAACTATGAGGAGAGGCTGAGGGAGCTGGGCTTGTTTAGCCTGGAGAAGAGAAGGCTCAGGGCAGACCTCATTGATGTCTACAACTACCTGAAGGGAGGCTGTAGCCAGGTGGGGTTGGTCTCTTCTGCCAGGCACCCAGCAACAGGACAAGGGGACACAGTCTCAAGTTGTGCTGGGGGAGGTCTAGGCTGGATGTTAGGAGGAAGTTGTTGGCAGAGAGAGTGATTGGCATTGGAATGGGCTGCCCAGGGAAGTGGTGGAGTCACTGTCCCTGGAGGTGTTCAAAAAAAGCCTGGATGAGGCACTTAGTGCTATGGTCTAGTTGAGTGGCTAGGGCTGGGTGCTAGGTTGGACTGGGTGATCTTGGAGGTCTCTTCCAACCTGGTTGATTCTATGGTAACTAGATGAAAAAAACTGGCTGTGGCAAAAATCTGAGCAAAGACTAAATTCAACATTTGACCCAAACATGTCTCAGATACTCTGAGTTCTGCCCTAGTAGAAAGCCTGGAGCTCTAACCACTTTCCTGAAGTTCAGTTTTGCCCTAATGGGGGGTGGGGGGGGAATATAAAAATTGATAAGATATTAAACAAAATTAAAAGATGAACATAAAGGAATAGAAAGATGAGATTTTAATTTTCAGAGACATCTCCTTTAAGGGTTATTTTAGAAATAACATTTGCTTAAAGAAAACATTGAAGCCTCATTCAAAACATCCTGTTTCTTGCACAGATTTCATCAGGTGTCTTCACAGCTTGGTGTCTTCAGCAAAGGAAATAGAATAGAATAGAATCAACCAGGTTGGAAGAGACCTCCAAGATCATCCAATCCAACCTTAATCCTTAATCCAGTCCAATCTTAATCCTACTGTCAGGAAAAAAAAAAATCATGCATTTGTATTTTTTATCTTCTCATTTTTAGAAATGCTATGTGCTGTATTTACATCTCTGACGGCATCATTTTACAATCCTCTCATGCCATCAAATAAAATGATCTTTTCCATAAAGGCTCTGTAAATTCTGGTGACTAGAAGCTTTGTGGTAAAGGAATTTTCATTAACCCTGCAATAAAGCAGGAGAAAAGCAATACCAGCACTTTATTCTAACCCTGAGTGAACCACTTCTGAAGGCTGGTCAGAGTAGTTAGAGTCTCAAGGGTCTGCTCCAGTTTGTGACACCTCTCAGGGAAAGCTTGCAAGGAGCAATAGATTTTCCAGTACAATGAGAACTCAATAACATGTCCATTTCTACCAGGGATGTGCCTGGCTCCAAAAAGCTTATTTCATTCTGGCCAAACCTAAGTCGCCGAGAGGTGATCACTTCAATTTACTTCTGGATTGTAGCGAGTGTGTTCCAAGTCTCATTTTTGAAATGTGGCTTTTTACCACAGATGAACCTGGCTTTACCAGGTTTCAGTAACTGTTACCCTCTGGTGGAAAAGCCAGACAATTTACTGCATTTTGTTCCCTGGCTTCAACTGGAGCTCTTTTAGAGATGTCTCAGGTCAGGATTTAAACTTGTCAGTTTCCTGCAGTGTTCTCACCTTGTGATCTGCATCTAGAGCTTCCTTTCACTGAATCATGCTTCTTGGTAAATGACAAAAATGGGAATTAACACCTTTGGTGGCTGGAAAGAGTGCTGAAACATGCTGCAGGGGGAGGGTAAAGAAAGCCATGGAGGGGTGGAGAGCCAGTGGTGAGGAAGAGGAGACTTCTCTCTCCATAGCATTGGAGACTTTTCAAAAGCATTGTCCGAAGCACTGAACACAAATGCATGCCTGTACAGTGCTAGAGGCAGGACCTCTCCTTTTTTTGCTTCTTAAGGCCAAAAAAAACCCCAACCAAAACCAGAGAGAGAAAGAGAAATCAGTTCTTTAAGATTTACTCTTCAGCAAGAAAGCCTAGATAATGACTCCATCATCCTGATATTTATCTCTGGAAGCGTTCCACTTGCGAATGTGAGGCAGGTGTCTTTATGAGTTACTGCAGATAGCTGTCTCTTGACATCTGACCAAACCTCCTCTCCTTCTAGCAAGCCAAAGGACTGATTTATGGTCAAAACCCATTCCTGACACGTGTGGAGTCATTGGTATCGGCATATGGTGCTACTTCAAATGGACCTGACTGGTTTTGTTCTTTTAAATGCATCTGGCTATTGAATTTATGGTCCCCTCTGAGGCAGCTTCAGCTGCTACACTCATGAGTGTACATGAGCTATGCTATGCATGTATTTATCTTGGAGTTCTTGCCATTGAACAAAGATTTAGGAGGCACATGGGGACTAGTTGATACAGTAGAGTATCACATCACTGCTTGCATGGGCCAGGTCCCTCTCATGGGGTTTCCCGATGCTTTTTCATTTTCTGGTGTTTGGCTTCATGACTGGCCCCAGGGACTCCCCCCTTCCTATCAGCAGCCATGCCCTGAGGTCAGGTAAAGCTCATGGGCATCTGAGAGAGAGATGGATACCAAGAGAGAAATTCCCAAGACAAGAAAACCTCAAGAATAAGGTTCTCTGAAAGCAGCCTTAGTGAGAAGCCACCCCTTGCCCATTGGTCACAATGTTGGTGACAGAGAGACTTGTAAGGAGAGCAAGACAAGAAAAGCAAGAATATGCCAGGGAGCAGATTTTCCAGGGGATAGACATACCATGGTGGTCCATCTCACAGTAGTGAGGTGTCATCAGCGTTGCTGAGGAGATAGATGTTTGCTCTACCATGTCTGGAGTTGTACTCCAGTTCAGTCTATAAGGTGTTGGAACTGAGCCTTGGCTAGGCCATTTCCTTACTAGCTAATGAACTCTGGAAAACAAGCTGTGTGTGGGGGGAAGGAGCTAATTTTGCTTCATGTAAAGAAAGATCTACATCTAGGATGGTTTTAAAAATCAGAAATTGGAGCTTGAAGTGGTATAAGCTAATTTCATTTTTCACATGCTGAAAAGTAACATTCTGTTGGACAAATATTTCCCTTTATCAGATTTAAAGACTAATTTTTCAATTACTTTAGCTGTGTTTACATTAATTGGATTATTCAAACATTGATTTGAAGCTCCTCATGAATCTTTTGCTAACACTTAATGACTTAAAAAAAAACCCAAGTGCTGAAGTCTCTTTCTTTTTCCTATCCTTCCCTTGATTTTCTCTTTGGACTCCTTACATCTTGCACACAGCAGCTTCACTGATAAATGTGTACCTGAGCAGTTACCTGTGATTTTCGGATCAAGGAAAGCAATACAACACAACACAGTGCACTGTAAAACTAGCACAGAAAACTGTAGGACAGCCAGTGGGGAATATACAAACTGAAAGGAACAAATCTGAATGATTAAAGCTTAAAATGAGATCTCTGGGATTGGGGATTTTTTTTCTAGAAGAAAAGAAGATTTTTTTCCCCCCTCTTCTCCACCCCTAGAGAATATCACAGTATCACAGTCTCACAGTATCACCAAGGTTGGAAGAGACCTCATAGATCATCAAGTCCAAGCCGTTACCACAGAGCTCAAGGCTAGACCATGGCACCAAGTGCCACGTCCAATCCTGCCTTGAACAGCTCCAGGGACGGCGACTCCACCACCTCCCTGGGCAGCCCATTCCAGTAGCCAATGACTCTCTCAGTGAAGAACTTTCTCCTCACCTCAAGCC
>WAAF01020468.1:191238-204550 GCA_013400475.1 Tricholaema leucomelas
CTAGCTTGGTGTCATCTGCAAACTTACTGATGCTGGACTCAATCCCCTGGTCCAGATCATCAATAAAGATATTGAACAAGACCAGGCCCAGCACTGATCCCTGGGGCACACCACTAGTGCCAGCTGCCAACTGGATGTGGCACCATTCACCACCACTCTCTGGGCTCGGCCTTCCAGCCAGTTCCTGCCCCAGCACAGATTGAAAATTGTTTTGGCGCGAAGGCAGTCCCCCACTACCACAAATTATGCAGTCGAGTTTCCCGCATTTGGGGAAGTCGCAGGGGTCAGCACACCCGGAGTGCAAAGGATGAGCCTCGCCCTGGGAAAACCACCTGCCTGATCATGGTGTCACCCCTGCCAAGTAGGTATGGCACCACAACCATGACCTCCTCCCCTTCCTTGCACCAGCGCTGGTTGAACGTGCTCTCCGTATATGAGGTGCTCACAGTCCAGCTGTGCTTCACCAAAGGTGCTGACAGTCACAAGGACATAGGTTTTTGCACGACTCATCGCTTTGCAGAGTAACTGTGCAGTAGCTGACTGGCATAGGTTGCTTGCTGCCCAGCAGAATGCTATCGATGCTTTTTAAAAAGGAATTTCCACAACTTGTTTCTTGCCACAGGGAATGTGCACTCCAAAGCTGATGACGTGCTTCTGGCCTGCTGAAACCAAACTTGCAGTGACCAGTTTCAATAGGCATGGCAGTGACCGGGTACTCGAAACCGAGTTTCATGTACGCTGGCCAGAAATACTTCTTTCACATTATCAGAGAAAGCCTTGAAGAGGTTATCTGGGAGATGGTGAAGTTTCACAGCTTGCTTTTAGCCTTTTTTGTGCACTTGCATCACTAGATGTAGGTGAAGACTCATGAACAGAGATGTGTGTCCACATACAGAATCATAGAACTGTTCATGTTGGAAATGACCTCTGAGGTCATCAAACCCAATCTCTGACCTAACACCACCATGACCTTTAAATCATGTTCCAAAGAGCCATGTCCGCATGTTTCTTGAACACCTGCAGGGATGATGACTCTACTATCTCCCTGGGTAACCTATGGGGCAAAACTATGGAGCAACAAGTTCATGTAGCAAGCTGACCACACGTAGGCTGAAAAGAAAGTCGTATGGCACCACACTGCCTGATAAACTACTGACTGAATACAAAAGTTACAACTGCGATTCTGCTAAGGAACATTTTAATTCTCTCCTCCTAACACAATAGCTAAGTGCTGGATTTGACCCAACAAATATCATATGACAGCTTCTTCTAACTGAAGCACAACATCTCTTGGCTTCTGAATGCAAAAAGGAGACATCCACAGTAAGAACTACTTGCAATGAATAATTCAGCAAGCTCCAGTCATGAAACCTGCAGCAAGCACTGCAAGGAAGACAAAGTGTTTTTGCTGCCCATCATCATGCATGTTCATGCCAGAGGGATTTTTTCAATTATTGAACAGTGTAGAGTTGCCTTTGTTTGTAGAAAATGTCACTGTGAATAGTGAGGCTTTTACACATTCGTCTGTGTTTGGCAAAGGTTGCTTAGCGTTACTTCGGCTTTTTACTCCTCTGCCACGTGGAGCTGCAGATCAAAAGTACTGAATGATTACTAATGTTCTATGGGGCACCTTTAGTTAGGTGCTTTAACTGTCAAGACATTTCCAGTAATTTCTCCTGATATTTTTTTTTAGCAGCAAAAGCTGTATTGATTTTGGTTTTGTTCACCAACCTAACCACTGTAAATAACTGCTAGCGTTACAGACGTGAAGTGCCACAAGTAATGAGGAATGAAGGGTGAAGAAAGTAGAGTTCAGTTTCTAAGCTAATATTGTAAAAAATGTTGCTGCTTTTATTTAATTCAAATTGAAAATTCAACCCACAGCTTAAGAAGCAGCAATTTTTCAGTGTACAGAAAATGTATGAGGGTTGTGCTCTGAGCAGACAACAGTATTATGCATTTAAAACCACTCAGCTTCCGTTATTGATGTTAAATGACTTATTTTAATCAGTGATGGCAGAAATGCAGGAGTTCCCAGTGTGTGAGCTCAGAGGCAAGCATCCACCATTTCCTGGGGCAGCAACTAGAATGGAAATACACTTTGTAAATTGCTGGGATATGTACTGGGTGGAAACAGCTATTTTCCTCGTGAGGAATGAGGAAGAAACTCAAGTTTGTTCTGTAATTGTAACTGAGGTGTAGTCAAGGCCGTGCCTGCTCGTACATCCAATGCGCTTGTGTCCTTAATGTCTTGAGTTCCAGGATTTCAGCAGATCCTTGGTTAGCCTCTGCACAGAAGCAGCAGTGGGCTGATGAGACAAGAGATGGATGTGAGGCATAGTGTTGACCAAATGTGTTGTCACTTGTCACAGTCACAGCAAAATGTGTGACTAGCTTTCCCAGGAGTCACTCAGGACAGAATTTGGGAAAATGTTAGATGAACTTGGGAAAATCCCTGATATGGATGGAACAGTATCTCTGCTTCAGTATGCCAGTGAGCATCCTGGGGCGTGGGGGGGGGGGGGGTGGGGGAATCTGGCTGTCCAAGGCACTCCCCAGGCAGTTGCTGTTGCAGAATTGGCCAAGTTTTGCATAGGCAGAACACTGGGAAATAACAGAAATAATTCCTGCAGATACAGAAGTAGTTACCAGCTCTTGAACAGCCAGATTAAGATAGTAGCTTAAGATAATCACAGAATCAAGGAATCACAGAATTAACCAGGTTGGAAAAGACCTTCGAGACCATTGGGTTCAACCTATCATCTAACACCTTCTAATTGACTAAACCATGGCACTAAATGTCTCATTCAGCCTCCTCTTAAACATCTCCAGAGATGGTGACTCCACCACCTCCCTGGGCAGCCCATTCCAATGCCAATCATTCTTTCTATGAAGAACTTCTTCCTAACATCCAGCCTAAACCTGTCCTGGTGCAGTTTGAGACTGTGTCCTCTTGTTCTGTCACTGGGTGCCTGGGANGCCACCTGGGCACACTGCTGACTCACGTTCACTCGGCTGCCAACCAGTACCGCCAGGTCCCTCTCTGCCTGGCTGCTCTCCAGCCACTCTGTCCCCAGCCTGTAGCGCTGCTTGGGGTTGTTGTGGCCAAAGTACAGAATCTGGCACTTGGACTCGTTAAAACTCATGGTGTTGGACTGTGCCCATCTGTCCAGCCTATCCAGGTCCCTCTGCAGAACCCTCCTGCCCTCTAACAGATCGACACACGCTCCCAACTTGGTGTGATCTGCAAACTTATTGATGCTGGACTCAATCTCCTCATCCAGGTCATCAGTGAAGATATTAAACAGGACTGGGCCCAGCACTGATCCCTGGGGCACACCACTAGTGACTGGCTGCCAACTGGACGTGGCACCCTTCACCACCACTCTCTCGGCCCGGCCATCTAGCCAGTTCTTAACCCAGCACAAAGCGCCCCTGTCCAAGCCATGTTGGTCTCAAGGGCTTCTTCCCAAGATACCCTCTGAGTTAGTTCCTTGAATAAACTGAAGTCTGCTCTCCAGAAGTGGACATTCTGTTGATGCCCTTCCTAGCTTCACTGCATACTGAAAACTTTACTATTCTGTTGTCACTGCACCCCAGAGAGCCTCTGACCGAATCAGTAACAATGGATGCAATGACAATACACAGGTCATGAGACAGAGACTCCTGCCATCCAGACTGCAGACAACCATCATGCTCGAGAGATCTGAGTCCCACACAACCTTTGTTCTCACACATGATGAAGAGATTTTCAGTTTTGGTGGGTTTTGTGGTTTGGTTTTTTTATCCCACCCCCCCTCTGATTGTTTGTTTTCCTGTTTCTAGCACTCTCTCTGTGCCTGCAACAACTGAGTACAATAGGATTGTAGATATCACAGTCATCTGGACAGTCTCTCCTCTGGTTCAGATGGCAGTTGTGCATATGCTACAAGTCTTATGCTAAACAGAGTATTCTATCAGCCTGACAAGTTAGACTGGTTGTGAAAGCAGCACCACAGTCTTACAGCACAGAACTGAGCAATGTGAAGTGACAGGTTTGTTGAAGCAGAACTTCACAGAAGGGTACTCTATTTCATATCCTTCATGTCATCAACATCCACGTCTGATAAATCATACTCAACAGCAAGCCACTATCAACAAGGTAATGACAAAAATGACAGATAGAAATGACAATCTCTCCTATTGTTTTAAGCCTATAAATAACATCTCCACAGCATAAAATAAATCACTCTGGCACTGAATCGCTGCTAAATGTTAGGCACCAGATCTTCATAATCAGCTTCTCGTCTAGAAGCCCAGAGAACACCTCCTTCCAAAGACAGTCCACACTGCCCTTAATTGTTTACCAACAGACATAGAACAAGAAGTCTCTGCAGAGCTGAATATTGTTGCCTCTCTTAATCCAAAAATCAGCTTCAGACTTCCTGAAGCAACTTTGTTCCCACTGAGGCAAAAGTTAACAATTACCAATGTTGTACCACCTGAGAGACAACTCATTGACTATGACGAATCATAACTGAGCAAGATGAAATGTAAACCACAAATGCACTGAAATGATTCAGCAATTACAGTCAATTTGTTCAATCATTTTGTCTGAGAAATGATTTCTCAAATACAAAACTATTTGTATGTGTGCCCATCCACGTGCTGCTTAACCTTTTTTTGGATTTGCTTGATGTTCCCTGAGTACTCCCTGCTGTTAAATAATTGGGACAAGCCAATGAAGGAAAATTCAGATGAAAGGAGCAGACATTGTTACATGTATGGACTTCTGAAGGCTTACAAAGGTGCTGTTAGTGCACTGCAGAAGAAGGTGCAACACAAGTGCACATTCAGTATCACATCACAGTCTCACAGTATCACCAAGGTTGGAAGAGACCTCATAGATCACCAAGTCCAAGCCGTTACCACAGAGCTCAAGGCTAGACCATGGCACCAAGTGCCACATCCAATCCTGCCACGGTGAACAGCTCCAGGGACGGCGACTCCACCACCTCCCTGGGCAGCCCATTCCAGTAGCCAATGACTCTCTCAGTGAAGAACTTTCTCCTCACCTCAAGCCTAAATTTCCCCTGGTGTAGCTTGAGGCTGTGTCCTCTTGTTCTGGTGCTGGCCGCCTGAGAGAAGAGAGCAACCTCCTCCTGGCTACAACCACCCCTCAGGTAGTTGTAGACAGCAATGAGGTCTCCCCTGAGCCTCCTCTTCTCCAGGCTAAACAATCCCAGCTCCCTCAGCCTCTCCTTGTAAGGCATTTCTTTTCTATTTCTAAATGTGTTGTAATCATTGTATTTTGTTCCTCAGTCTTGCACCCTCTGTCTCTGGCATAAACATTGGAAATGCTTCTACTTGCCTGAAGATCCTTGTCTGACCACCACCCAGCACTGCCTACCGTGACAGGGAGAGCAGGCACCTAAGTCTAATGCATTTATCATTATGCTGGATGCGTTCTGGAAATAAGATTGACTCAGCTTCCTTCTGGTGAACTGCAGCCAGAGTTTCTGCTTTTTTTCTTCCCCACCTGAAATGCTTTCTTACAGGGACCCCTTCAGTTAGAGTGCAATGGGCCTTTGCAGCCATCACCTTGACCAGACCATAATAGCAGTCCTGAACGCACAGCCTGTAAGCGAACACAGCCGTCACTGCAGGCTTTCCTGAGAGAGGCAGAGTATGAGCTCAGACCAGCAGCCCAGGAGAGAGAAGCCCAAAATCCAGCAAAGAGACCTAAACATTAAACCAACTAGGAGTTATCACTGGGCTGCTTGCATAGCCACCTCTTCACCCTTGCTTGATTTCTACGTGCAAAAGACAAGGGGCAATGGGTACAAGTTACTCCTGGGAAGATTCCTGCTGACCTCCAGAAGAAAATGTGTCACAGTGAGAACAGATAGACTTTGGAATCACTTCCCAAAGGAAGCATTGGATTCCCCTACACTGGACAGCTTTAATACTCAACTTGACAGGCTCATCTCATTTCAACTACGCTGTCACCAGGAAAGGTTGGACTAGGTGATTCTTAGGGTCCCTTTCAACCTGGCATTCTGTGATTCTATCCCACTCTCATACCCACACTGACTGTTCTTGCTGTATAAGTGCCTTCTGGAGGTTTTTACCGTCAATAGAAACCTATGGCAGGCTGAAAATCAACACACTCATTGACCTCAGGTCTCTTGGAGAAATACAGCTGGATATGCACCATATCTGTCTCTGTAACACCGACCTACAGGGAGGAACTGCTGCCTCTACTGGAGTTAGTTTCACTCCTGGTGTGATGTCCGTTAGCTTCCATTTCCAGCTCTCTGCTTGTCAAAGGTGCAAAAGGACCAAAGGGATTAGAGAAGGAACTCATGATGAATGTGAGGATGTGAGCAATCACTGTGTCCTACCCCTGACCTTTCTGATAACACACCACTTCATAACTCAGAGATATTTATGACATCTCCATTACCTAAGCCTATTTTCCCACTTGTGATTTGCATAAGTCAGGCTGTTAGACATCTGTCCTCTCCACAGACATTACCACAAGACCTCTAAAAATGTTAAATAAGGAAACTAACAAATAACAAGCTCAGTCATCAATGAATTCAGCTGCAAATCATGATTTTGTATGCCATTCTTCAGAAACCAGTTTGTCCTGCCACAAACAAGCCCAGGCAGCTGATATTCCTGGGAAAAAAATAATCTAGTTTTCTGTGTAGGTATGAACAGAAACATGGAGATACTCATCAGGCTCCAAATACCCCAGCTCTGTTTTCTGGTCCCACAGGCTTTGTAAACCTGGGCAGCCGGCTTCACCTTCCCACACTTCAGCTCTCCAGATACAAATCTGAGTTTCTCTTCCCCCTTTATTTACTTTCAGGACAGGATCCCTCTAGCTTAGCTACCGAGCCTGGCACAGATAAAGTGATTCATGAGACTAACAGGTGAGGGTGAGAAAATACGTGGAGCTGCTGCACAGGTGTGCTAGTTTGAGCCTAGCTAGAATGTTTTGGTGAGAAGAATTAGATCATAGATTGTGAAATGAATGCAATAAATGTTAACAGAGAAGGTGGTTTTGGTCAATGTCAGTCCTTTCTTCAGCTCTGAAACTAGCTAGCTTTCACACACAGCTAGGTTCAGCTGGGAAGACATACACTCATAGATTCATAGAATGGTTTGGGTTGGCAGGGACCTTGAAGATCATCTGGTTCCAACCCCCCTTCCACTAGACCAGGTTGCTCAAGACCTCACCCAACCTGGCCTTGAACACCTCTAGGAAATACAGAGGCACTTCAGGCTGCTAAATTGGAAGGCTAGGAATTGTCCAGACATGGCTTTGGTTGGTTTTCACGATAGTTACCCATCTGGAAATGTGTGTGACACTGTGTTTCTGTTATTGGCTGTCTTCTGTGACTGTTCTTTCACAAAAATATCTGGTGGCTTTACTATCCAGTTTCACTTGCTTTTGCTGCCACCTGAACCTTCATTGGTGCAGAGATTTAAGGACATTGTGGCTCACCTAAGACAGCAACTTTTCTGCAATGGTCCATTAAAAATCTCATGCATTTTACTGGGTGCTTATCAGGTCCTCATGATATATTCCTCATTATTGTAACCTGGAATTTCACTTCCAGGCTAGGGACTCTCAGTTCTGTCTTTGTGATGGAAAGCCCATAAGCTGCTTTAGGTTTCCCAAGTGCCTGTAGGGAAAATAAAGGCTGAATCAGTCCGGCTTTCATTCTCATGTACATCCTGAAAGGGCTTAAGATGGATGTTGTCTGCTCTCAGCCTCAGTCAATGATCACTGTCTACGTATTCCATGGACACAATAAAGGGCAGCAGTCATCTGGTACACCAGCTCCATATAAAATGACCTCTCTTCCTTCATCAGCATCTTCACAATATGGCTGCCAAGGAGCACTGGCATGAAAGTTGCTTCAATAGGTATCACAGCAACATTACTTGCAAGAGATCTGAGAATGCTAAAGGAAGAAAGATTAGATTTTGCACTAAGGTGCAAAACCTTTTTCAGAGCATAGCTCTCATTCTATTTTAAGTTTCATATGTGGGTGTAATTTGCTTATGTTATAAACAGTCTAGGAAGTCACTCCTCCTGAGCCTTGACATCCATGGGTCTTAACAACTGCAACTCTCTAGATTTATGTTCTCTTCATAAAAAGCTCCCTTGGGACTCTCTGCCTCCAAGTGAACTCTGTTTTATTTTTGATTCCTGAATTTTCTCTCACTTGTTATTTATCACCTTTCCCCTTTTGGAATGGTTGTGCTTCACCTGATCTATTTGGGTATGCAAGGGCAAATCATGCTTGTAAGCAGCAGGTATGATATACTGAAGTAATCTATCAGTTTGGAAAGACTGTATGGTGAGGTCCACCAGATAAACTAATAGCACTGAAGGGAGGGAAAATGTCAAAAACCCCCAAACCCACACAGGAACTATATATACATTTGAGATGTTGAGCTCATTGCTTGTCTCTGCATTGATAAAGATAACCAAAGGTCAGATACATCTGTGGAGACAGCTCAAGTTTGCACCAGAGTAATAGCTAAGACAGGTAAATCATATCTTTCTAAATAAAGCTGAAGGCACATGTGAAAGTCTAGCTGAGTGCCACTTTCCAGTGGAAAAAATCTGGTCCAGCATTGATGTTCCTGCATGCAGTGTAGTGACTGCACTGGAAAAATAGATTTTTGTCCTAGCAAAGGCAGTATTTAGATTACAAGCTCATGTGGTCAGGTCTCCATTTATTTCTAAGGCCAGATATTCAAGAGCTGTTTAGTGGGATTTACATTGCAGAGAACTCAGTGCCAGCCAATAGGACCAAAAACGTTTGGAGGCAAAACAAAGTTGGAATTTTGAAGCCTTTATTTTTTTTTTTTAGTTGAACTTATTATTGAGTATTAAAAAGTATTCCTCCTTCACTAAACTCATCAAGATAAAGGGACAGCCTTTCTCCTTGGGCTTGTTCTGTTTTAAATCAGGTCAGGAGTGTGAAGAGCTCATGTTGCTTCCAGGGAAGCCATGAGCACTTTACAATGAGGCAGCAATGGTCCTGATTGTTTGCCTTTAATCTACAGAGTGAAAAACAAAATAGTATGTTCTTTACAAAGATGAGGATAATCACAACAGTTGAACAGAGAAGTAAGCAATTGGATCAGCAGCTTCTCACCTGAGAAACATATGAAAGCTGCCAACTCTCCTGGGCTAGCAGAGGTTAGATTTCAGAGCACGTTCCACTCCAACATTGTATTAAGCCCAGTGATTTGTTTCATGCAGGTCAACACACCTTGCTGCTTTTGCTTGAAGAACAGAGGGCACAGAGAAAGCTTCTTTCTCTGCAGGCAGAACTCACCACACACCTCTGAGCTGATATCTTAGTTAAAATCTGGAGATTATGAATAGCCCAAGCTGTTTTCCTACAAGTCCTCATCTGAGTGTGTCATGTTTTCCAACACCACTATTTTTTGGTTTTGGCATGCTTTTAGAAGAGTTTGCAGCAGTCACAAGGACAGGTTTATAAAAAGTGTGTATTAATTTTCCTCAATCTCTGCATGCTTGAAGAAGAAAAAACAGAAAGAAGCTACATGAATTATCATCCTCAATGCTTCGTATGGATTCTTGGAATGAAGAGTAAAATGGTTTTAGAGGCTTCCTGCCCATACAATACATCTCAGCATCAGAAGGAGAGAGAAAAAGGAGAACAACACACCCAAACAGACAGAGAAGCTCAGCCACTTCAGAAATGAGGATGCAAGTTTCACCTTTCAGAATAACTAGTGCATGTAGACCTTTGGTGACAGCTGAGGGACCTACAGCACATCCAACAAAAGCATGAAGCAATGCATCCAGCAACTAGAAAACAATCCTGCTCTGTTAGTACATTTTGGGCAAGTCTAGCCCTTAGCCTGCTCTAGTGGGAGATGTCCTTGCCTATGGCAGGGGGTTGGAGCTGGATGATCCTTGAGGTCCCTTCCAACCTAAACCATTCTATGATTATACCTCAGTGTTAAGCTGCACAAGAGACTTTATGCCCTGACCCCTGCAGAGGAGAAGTACAAAGCTCATGTATTTTCTCCTCCTTTCAGGATCAGGAGAAATCATCAGGCCCTGAATAGATCCTAGCAGATCACCTTGTAAACATCTGCTTTAGGTTCAGCAGAGTGGCTGAAGGAAACAATGCAAGTTGGTGAGACCTTGAAAGAGGTTGCCCAGGGAGGTTGTGGATGACCCCTCCTTGGAGGTGTCTGAGGCCAGTTTGGAAAAGATCTTGAGCAACCTGGTCTAATTGAAGGTGTCTGTGCCCATGATTCCAAGTTAGGGTAGAGAGCAACACAAAGGTCTGGAAAAACAGCAATAACACAAAAACCCCAAACCCCAACAAAACCCCAAACTTACAATTTTCAAGATCTAGAAGCAAGTTCATTGAGTCAAACCAGAATTCACAAGTTGTGTGTAGCCTTCCTAGATAGATGCAATGTCATGAACCTACTAGGGTGACTTTGTCACTCTTACTTTCAGGCTAAGATGAGTACATAACTAGAGGAAGGAAGGCAGAGAACAGACTCAGCGTACAATGTCAGAAGGGAAAAAGGACTTTGCTCCACAACAGGAAGGCAGTTTACACAACAAGAACCAAAAGGATGGAAGAAAATCACTCCCATGGTACACTATCTACACTCTGCTGCACAGGACCAGCAATTTCCTCTCAACTAAGGTATTTGCCTTCATGCTAAGGCACCATGGGGTGCAAGGGTCCACAACGAAGGGCAAGACATGAACAAAGCAATTCCCTACACGTTCAGATTTTCTGATTTATTTGCATGTTTAACCTGCAGCATGATTCAGCCTCCTATGCTTCAGGTGAAGTAAACAAGTATGATAGCTCAAGAAGTGACACAGGTGCAGAGACTGGAGGTCCTTGCAAAACATGATGCACTAATTCTGTATCTCTCCTTGGTGTTTACTACCCTTGGCTTGCCAGTCTACTGGCAGCAGAAGCCTGCAGAGGCACTGGGCTGTATATGGTGGAAGGTTCACCATCCCACCAGAAGAAAGCAGATCTGTCTCACTGGTCCTAGAGCTGCAATTGCCCTCCTCAGCTCCAGGAGTTTTCCTGTGTGTAATTCAGAGTTTCTTCTCTGCTTTGTGCCAAGGAATGTATTTAAAAGAACAAGCTATCCTCCTCTTTTGTCAGCTTATGTTGTATTTCATCTCCCACTATCTCATCAAGTGACAGTTTGATTATAATGTAATGACTTTTTATAGTGAACCTAGTGCATAATTTTATTTCCAGATGGGTTTATGCTCCTTATATTTAAGCTCATTATGAACAAGGAAGGCTACATAGGAAAAATACAAAGTGAGCTGCCTTTTTTTTTTCCTTACAAACTGAACATTTCGAAAGGCCTACACAGTGAAGGGAAAGATACCAGTGTCGCATGATAGGAGAGATGACTTTCAAACATGAGAGCACAAATGAGCTCTGTAAGGCATTTCCATGGAAATTGAAAAAAAAAAAAAAGATAATTTTCATTGCTTGGGATTTGGTAAAAGCTAACAGGCTGAACAGCTTCAACAGCGAAGAATCAAGAGCAAGGATCAGAGAGCAGCTGCAGACAGCCGCGGCAGGGACAGCACCAGTTCACAAACTGGTGAGATGAAAGTCTTTTGTATTCAGTCGATTCCCAAAGCTTCTTGTGACTGGGTGCTTGCCAAGGACCTAGTTTGCAAGTCAAGTATTATTTGTTGATGCTAAGAAGCACAAGCTGATATGGTTTTCTAAAGCATATGACAAGTAAATCCATGTAAATCAACATTGCTCTGCAGCAGAAACTGTGGTTCCTCTCTAAAAATTGTCTGAGTAAAACGGCACCCTGGGGGGCTCCTGTTTAGAATAGAATCAACCAGGTTGGAAGAGACCTCCAAGATCATCCAGTCCAACCCTATCCACCAGGGATAGGGCACCCAGCCCTATCCCCCAGCCCTATCCAGTCAACTAGACCACAGTATCACAGTATCACCAAGGTTGGAAGAGACCTCACAGATCATCAAGTCCAACCTGTTACCACAGAGCTCAAGGCTAGACCATGGCACCAAGTGCCACGTCCAATCTTGCCTTGAACAGCTCCAGGGACGGCGACTCCACCACCTCCCTGGGCAGCCCATTCCAGTGGCCAATGACTCTCTCAGTGAAGAACTTTCTCCTCACCTCGAGCCTAAACTTCCCCTGGCGCAGCCTGAGGCTGTGTCCTCTCGTTCTGGCGCTGGCCACCTGAGAGAAGAGAGCAACCTCCTCCTGGCTACAACCACCCCTCAGGTAGTTGTAGACAGCAATAAGGTCACCCCTGAGCCTCCTCTTCTCCAGGCTAAACAATCCCAGCTCCCTCAGCCTCTCCTCGTAGGGCTGTGCTCGAGGCCTCTCACCAGCCTCGTTGCCCTTCTCTGGATACGCTCAAGCATCTCAATGTCCCTTCTAAACTGGGGGGCCCAGAACTGAACACAGTACTCAAGGTGTGGTCTAACCAGTGCAGAGTACAGGGGCAGAATGACCTCCCTGCTCCTGCTGACCACACCATTCCTGATGCAGGCCAGGATGCCACTGGCTCTCTTGGCCACCTGGGCACACTGCTGGCTCATGTTCAGGCAGGTACCTGACCATAGCACTAAGTGCCTCATCCAGTCCTTTCTTGAACACCTTATTGTATCCCAGTGACTCCCACATCAAACACGAGCCCCTCAGACAGAAGCAAGAATGATTTTTTTTTTTTAACTGCTTCTTCTATGGAAATAGAAACAAAATTGTACAATCAAGATGTGCATTCTGGCACAGGCTTCAGCAATGTAGATCCCACAACTGGTATTTAGTCAGGAATCCCATTTACGACTCACGATCCAGTTTCTTTTCTACCACATAGTTTGCAGTTTGTTGACATTAAGGGGAGAAACAAATCCATAAGGAAAAAAAAAAGGAAGTAATTCCAAAGTGAACATATGGACTTACCCCCAAAATTGAAAGCAGGTCTGCTTCTTTTACATCTGCTCAGGCTTTTTCCAACGCAGGTCTTCACAGATCACCTTGGGCTGCAAGAGACCCTCAGAGGACGTCTTGTTCAACCTCCTTGCAGTTAGCAGGGATGCTTCCAACTAGATCAGGCTGCTCAAGGCTACTTGGGTGTCGCGGAGGGAGATTCTGCCTCCTACGCCGATTGTGGTGGAGGGGAGAAATTAATTGGTTCAAGATAATATTCTATAAAATATATATATTTATTAACTTCAATATTCCGAATTCTTGCCACCCCCAACCACTGTATTTAATAT
>WAAF01020469.1:3120-14631 GCA_013400475.1 Tricholaema leucomelas
TCCTGACCCAGCACAGAGTGAATCTGTCCCAGCCATGAGCTGCCAGCTTGGCCAGGAGCTTGTTGTGGCAGACAGTGTCAAAGGCTTTGCTGAAGTCCAGGTAGACTACATCCACAGCCTGCCCCACACTCACCAGGCAGGGAACCTGATCATAAAAGGAGAGCAGGTTGGTCAGGCAGGACCTGCCCTTCCTAACCCCATGCTGGCTGGGCCTGATCCCTTGGCCATCCTGTAGGTGCTTTGTGATGGCACTCAAGGTGACCTGTTCCATCACCTTGCCTGGCACTGAGGTCAGGCTGACAGCTCTGGAGTTTTCTGGCTCCTCCTTCTGGCCCTTCTTGTGGATGGGATCACATTGGCAGCTTCCAGCCTTCGGGAACTTCTCCAGTGAGCCAGGGCTGTTGATAAATGATGGAGAGTGGCTTGGCCAGCTCAGCTGCCAGCTCTCTCAGCACCCTAGATATCCTGACTTCAGCAATAAAGAGGAGCCTGCTGATCAAAGATGAAAAGACCCTGTGAGGAAGACTGTGTTGGTCCTTATCTCAGATAATCATACAAGACTGGGACTGGGGCAGAGAAAGGGAAAATACCTATGTTAATGAACTCCAAGAAATAACTGTAGTAACCCTACCTCTTATTATGCCTATGTGTGCTCTTGTGGTGGCTTGTGCCAGCATGGGCTGTGCAGGATTGATGGAGCCATCCTGCCAGCACCCAGTGCTGTAATAAATCATACCTACTTCAGAACTCTGCATGAGTTTTGGGGTTCATTTTGCAGGTCAGTAGGGAAGTAGGGAGTAAGAGAGAAACATTATTTCTGTAAAAGAGTATTTCAGGTACAGATAACTTCTCTACCTCTGTTTGTCAATTCCATCTCTGCGTCTCTTCCTCAGGCTTGTGTGATTTCCATGTTCCATACCAGTGGCTGCATCACAGCTCCATCCTTCCTACACATAACCAATCCAAGCTATACCTGTCTCAGTCTCTTCCTGTTAGAGTTTGTTCACTATTTGTCCCAGTTCCAGCCTCTCTGTGTTCCTGTCATAGTTTTTTTGTGTAAGAGCATGACAGACTTTAATGATTCTACTTTACTCTTCTTAAGAAAAGGGCAGTAAAATAATAATGCTCTGACTGAATTGGAGGAGAAAATACAGAAAAGTTGTATTCTATTTAAGGCCAAGTGCAGGGTTCTGCACTTTGGCCACAACAACCCCAAGCAGCGCTACAGGCTGGGGACAGAGTGGCTGAGAGCAGCCAGAAGAAAGAGTGGTTAGCCCACTCCCCCTTCCTGTCCCATAAAAGCAGGGGGACTTCGTGTTTCCCTCTCTCTGCATTGCTCTGCACTCCCTGCCTCCCTGCATACCACCATTACCACCTGTTCCTGGTTTCCCTTTTGTTTCACCACCTGGCTTTCACCCACGAGGCAGACAAAGCCTTCACAATCAGGTTTATTTATACATTCTGTATTTTGCTTTTCCCTTCCCTATATCCTTTGTAACTTCCCTACCTCAGATACCTTTTTAAGTTGTTGTTAAACTTGTCCTTTTTTTAACTTCCAAACTGAGTGAGATTCATTTATTTGGGTGTGCTTACTTCTCTCTCTCTCCATCTAATCCCTTTTTTTGGGGGAAAGAAGGGGGAAGAGGGAAGGGCACTTTACAAAATTGTTATTGGTTCTATGAAATTTATCTGAGTCTCTGCAAATTTAAACTAGAACTGAGACATCCAAGCAGCACAGCCCCAGCTCCCTCAGGCTCTCCTCATAACAGAGATGTTCCTCAACACCTCAGTAGTACCTCAGTGTTCCCTTAGTACCTGGATGTCTGGTGCCTTGGAAATATCTACATCTGCCTCCTTCACTGATCTAATGAGAAATACTTGGACTTTGGCATCAGGTTTTTTTCCTGTTCTACTTGTTAAGAACATTAAAGAGATGCTATGCTGTCACCAGCAGGAAAAATGTAGAAGCAGCTACAATATTCTAACTAGGAAGGTAAAGACGTTTTGCTAGTTTGACACATTCACAGAATCACAGAACTGTTATGGTTGGAAAGGACCTCAAAGATCATCCAGTTCCAACCCCCCCTGCCACGAGCAGGGGACACCTCACATTACTTCAGGTTGCTCTCAGCCACATCCAGCCTGGCCTTAAAAACATCCAGGGATTAGGCTTCTACCATCTCCCTGGGCAACCCGTTCCAGTGTCTCACCACCCTCATGGTGAAGAACTTCCTCCTAAAATCCACTTTTAGTTTTGCTCCACTACCCCCAGTCCTATCTCACTACCTGATACCCTAAAAAATCCCTCCCCAGCTTTCTTTTAGCCCTCTTCAGATACTAGAAGACCACAATAAAGTCTCCTTGGAGGCTTTTACTCTCCAGACTAAACAGCCTCAACTCTCTCAGTCTGTTTCCATAGCAGAGGAGCTCCAGCTTTGTTGCTGTCTGCCTAGCAGCAATAGCTGCAAGGGATGGACACCAATATCTCTGTTTAAAAGTAGCAATCTTGCTATTTATTTCCCAAAAATTACCATTCACACTAACAACACTTGGAAAGTGAAGCCCTGACTTTTGGATTATCTTAAATATGTATTTGTTGTCTTTGTGATTATTTGAAATAGAAAGGACAAATGAGATACACATTTTAAAAAACCCACAGCAATAATAAATCACAGATGAAGGACATAGGAGGATTTCTTCACAGAGAGTGATTTGCCCCTGGAATGGGCTGCCCAGGGAGGTGGTGGAGTCACCATCCCTGGGGGTGTTCAAGAAAAGACTGGATGGGGCACTTAGTGCCATGGTCTGGTTGACTGGATAGGGCTGGGTGATAGGTTGGACTAGATGATCTTGGAGGTCTCTTCCAACCTGGCTGATTCTATTCTGTTCTTGATTCCCACACCAGAGCCAGACTTAGACAGGCTGGAAAGTTGGACAGGAAGAAACTGAATGAAGTTCAACAAGGGCAAGTGTAGAGTTTTGCACTTGGGAAAGAGCAACTCCATGGATCAGTATAAGTTGAGGACTGTGCTGCTGGAGAGCAGTGAAGGGGGAAAGGACCTGGGGGTTCTGCTGGATGAGAGGCTGAGCATGAGCCAGCAACGTGCTTTGGTGGCCAGAAGGGGCAATGCCATTCTGGGGTGTATTAGAAGGACTGCGGTAAGTAGGTCAAGAGAGAATCGGAGAATCAACCAGGTTGGAACAGACCTCCAAGATCATCCAGTCCAACCTATTACCCAGCCCTATCCAGTCTCCCCCTCTACTCTGCCCTGATGAGAATTGTGTCCAATTCTGGGACCCCCAGTTGAAGAGGGACCTCAGGGAACTGCTTGAAAAAGTCCAATGCACAGACACAAAAATGATGGAGTGGAACATTTTCCTTATGAGAAGAGCCTGAGGTTGCTGCACCTCTGCTTCTTGGAGAGGAGGAGCCTGAGGGGTGACCTATTAATGTTTATCAATATGTAAAAAGTGAGTGACAAGAAGCTGGAGCCAGGCTCTGCTTGATGATGCCCAGTGACAGGACACGGGGCGGTGGGTAGAAGTTGACGCTTAGGAAGTTCCATGGAAACACAAGGAAAACTATTTTCACTGTGAGAGTGACAGAACCTTGGAATAGTCTGCCCAGGGGAGTTGTGGAGTCTCCCTCTAGCGATATTCAGGACCCACCTGGATGTGTTCCTGTGTGATGTGGTACAGGTGACCCTGCTCTGGAAGGAGGGTTGGACTGGGTGAGATGTTGAGGTCCTTTCCAACCCCTGCCGTTCTGTGATTCTGTGTTTCTATTATAGTGGTGTACTGAAGGACTAATAATGCAGTATCTATACAGAGCATTTAGAACCAGTTCCATTTTGCCAAACATTTATGTAAAGATCCACCTTGGAACAAATATCTAGACAGGCAAGTAGAACAGAGGGAACAGACAGGTTCTGTGTTTTAGCACCAGGCAATAAATCAAGCTATTCAAAAACTAAATTGAACTGACAAAACATGCTGAGATAGCTATGAGGAGGAGACAGTGCATGAAATTACTAAGCTAGGAAATGCATGGATTTTATGCTGCTGGATATCAAACTTCGTAGAGCTTTCCTAATTAAGAAACATATTGGTGAATGAAGGGAAATGAAAGAGGCAATAGTCTACATTTTCCCTAAATTATATAGGATCACCAAATGGTTGAGAAAGGGACTTAGTCCAACACTCTGACCAAAGCAGAGTCTCCCAGGTTGTCCACAACCATAGACACACAAGAATATCTCCACCAATGGTGACTCTAAAACAACTCAGGGTAAGTGCTTGACCACCTTCACACTATAAAATGTTGCTTTATATTCAAATGAAATGAAAAGAATCATAAATTATGCAAGCTGTAGTGGTTATTTGTCATGTTAATGTGTGCTTCTTCATTTCTATCATAGAAGAAGACTCAAGACAGCAAAATTGCAGACAATTAGTGGACAAGATTAAAAACTACAGTAGTCTTAAGACAGAATTCAAGAGAGATGTTGAGATACTGGAATGTCCAAAAAGGGTGACAAAGCTGGTGGGAGGCCTGAAGCACAGCCCTGTGAGCAGAGGCTGAAGGAGGTGGGAGTGTGCAGCCTGGAGAACAGGAGGCTCAGGGCAGACCTCATTGCTGTCTACAACTACCTGAAGGGAGGCTGTAGCCAGGTGGGGTTGGGCTCTTCTGCCAGGCAAGCAGCAACAAAACAAGGGGACACAGCCTCAAGTTGTGCCAGGGCAGGTCTAGGCTGGATATTAGGTGAAGTTTTTCACAGAGAGAGTGATTGGCATTGGAATGGGCTGCCCAGGGAGGTGGTGGAGTTGCTGTCCCTGGAGGTGTTCAAGATAAGCCTGGATGAGGCACTTAGTGCCATGGTCTGGTTGGTTGGACAGGGCTGGGTGCTAGGTTGGACTGGATGAGCTTGGAGGCGTCTTCCAATGTGGTAGATTCTATGATTCTCTGATTCCCTGGGCAACCTGTTCCAGTGTCTCACCACCCTCATGTTGAAGAACTTCTTCCTAAAATCCAATCTAACATCCAGTTAATACACCGTGGCTGAAATTCATTCTTCCACATCCAAGGGCAAAGTTATTGTTCTACGAGTAAGTGAAAGGCCACAGCTTCAGTTCAATCTCTTGGTGACTGCAAACTGCAAGAGTGGCTGTTAGCAATTTAGACCAACATATTCCTGTTACACACTTGGCACATCTGTAATCAGTGTGCTGGTTAAGGCAAATCAGTGTGCTGGCTAACTCAATGCCAGCATGGACTCAGAGGCTGCCATACTAGAGTATGGATGCAGATGTTCTTTTCAGAGCAAACCACACCGAGTTCTTCAGAAATGGCTGTGTGCAGTGAAAGCTGATGAAACTTTTTTTTCTACAATGGGATTCAAGGCTAAAAATATGGTTTAATTTAAGGCAGAATTCTGAGGAGAATGTGATCATTGCTGAGAAGATTTGCTTTTATTATGAGAAATGTAGTCCGATATCAGCTCTTCAGTTAAAATGCAATATAACTACATCAAAGGTACGTCCAAAATAACTACTTTTACTGAAAATGTCTTAAGCTTCAGTTGGAAGAAATAAACTAAAATATAAATTAACTTAAATGAAAGGTCTCTTCAAGTAATTTCTCTTAGCCAGAGAAACTTGACACTCAGTTTAATACCAAGAGCATGCAAGGTACAAAGAGCACTGTTTAACCGAAGTGAGAAAAACACTTAAATAGTTCTTCCAACTTGATCCATTATATTAAGGCAACGTTGAAGTTTCTGCCTGGAAGGGTCCTGAGAAGGACATGGCCCATGATCCACCAGACTTTCCCAGGCCTGTTGTCTCCAAGACACAGTTCTAAGGTATCACCACAGTCCTATCACCATCACGGCTTTGCTGTGCATCTGTCAAGCAACCGAGCAGAAATGACTCCCCGCCTTTGACAAAAGAATGCCAGCAGGGGGTTTGTGGTGGAAGGTTCAAATCATGCCTGGAACACATATCCATCACATGCCCTAAACACCTGCCTGAATACCCACCTTGGCCACCCCTTCCCACTTCTTCCCAGGTAGAAGAAGCAGGAAAGCAGACAAAAGCTTTGGCGCTGCTCAGTCTATAACAGACTCCATGTTTGGCCTTGTTTTGCAGCTTGCTTTGTTTTGTGACAAACACAGGTCAGGATCCCAGGCCTGTGCATCTTCCTTGTTTGGAGAAATAACTCAGGATTGGTTCCAGGGATGGTTTTGTCTGTTGGTATTGCTCAGAGACGCTCGCCAAAATGCTTCAAACCCTGCAAACTGCTTGTTTGCTGCTGCTGCCTTTGTTTGGTTCGCTACCCATTTGCTTTACTGCCTCTGTGTGCCACCACACTTCACATCGTGTCTAAGTGGGGACTTGCCTATGACCGGCAGCCCTGACCCTGCCTGATCGAGCCCGATCATAGGTAATGACCTAGCAATGAGTTGTAATACCAGGACTTGCCAGCTCGCAGCTCCAGCCCACTGCGTCAGCCCAAGGTTCAACTCTTTGCTATACACAGCACTCCATCAGACTGCTCCAGCCTGCAAACCTGGACCCTGCTTTGCCCAGGTGGCTGCTGACCACCTGATGACTTCCTGAGAACCACAGAGGCTTGTCTCCTGTCCGTGGGCCTTCTCAGATGACCTGCTCAATCTGGACTGAACCAGCAGCAGAGCCCTGCCGCACCATCACCACGTGGAGTCCACCACCTGGCTTTCACTGTACTTTTTCCCATTTATGCTTTTGGAGTGCAAATGTTGAGACTCTTAACCAGTGAGTAACCTAAATCTCTTTACTCAGGTTTGCGACAGTTTATGCTTAGCCTTCCAGTGGCAGCTTGTGCTGCAAGGCTCTCCAGTTAGAAACATCTTCTAAAAACCTCTCCTAACTCATTTAATCTGCCTGTACAGATACATGCTGCAAAACAGTTTTACTAACTGCATCATAGCAGCTGTCTGTGTTAACTGGAAGTAAGTTTGGGGAAGTTTTCTTTGTATAATTAATAAACTACTTAATATTTTTTACACTGGCCTCATTACAAGTCATGCCTAACCCAGATTCACACTCCTCCTTAACAGGGTCTGAAACTGTCTAGTCGCAGTGTGGTCAAGAGCTGGGTGACAAATTCTCTCGTGTGAAATGAAAAGACAGTGTGATGAGAAAAGAAGCTGAGGTACCAAAACCGTGGCCAGCTTGTTCAGAACTTGTCCCCTGCCAGCATCTGCAGGGCCTCTCCAAAAATGTATCCCAGTGAGCTGGATCCATTCTGCAAGTTAGAAGAACAAAGCCTCTTGCTGATTTTGTGGTTAGGCTGCCACAGAGCTCCAGGCATTCATATTCGCCTACTGCTTGTCAGATGGGTTTTGGCAAGATTTTTTGTGCCTTTTTAATATACTTTGTTATTATTAGTTCTGATTCTGATTCTAGAGACAAGACTAGGCTGCAATTTTCTGCTCATAGAAGTACACTGTGTGTGGCATGGGGGCACTGATCTGCTAGAGATTCTTGTGTCGCTGTAATACCAAACAAAAGCAGCAAATAAGAGAGGGCTGACACAGAAAAATCACAAGGATTTTAGCAAAACCTCCACATGACTCTTGAATTCTAAAGCAGGTGCTGGAAATATTTATTACCAAAACTAGTCAAAAAAACTTTAGGGCAGCTCATTAAATATAGCATGTTAATTAGAATTCAGAGAAACATAGCTGAAACCTGTGATATTTGATAACCCTTTCTAGTTTCAAAGGAACAGGATGATGATATTCTGCCAGTAATGACAATGAATGTGGCTGAATACAAGAACAGTTCTGATAGTTCTCTTGTTTAAACCATATCCCTATAAAAATAAGTGTGGAAACAGCTTGGATATTCTTCAAAGGAATCAATGGGCTGCATAATAATATAAATTAGGACCATTTCAACCAAATTGCAGGAGAGTATTTTCATTTTCTTCCATTTCTGTAACTTTTTATGTAATTTGAGCATTCTTGCAGACATAAATCTCATTAAGTCTGATGAAAACCTAACGCAATACATCATTAATTTGAAGTATACATATATTTATCTATTCTGCATTATCAGCAAAGAGCTTGTGACAGACCTATCATATCAGATTCCTACATCTCCTCATGTAAATTCCATTAATTCGAGGTGTCCAGATCTTTGCAGCTCAGTCACATATCAACTGTCCTAACAGGAGTAATTAACTAAAACACAGTAATGTTTAGAGAGGTGAGGTCAAGAATTAGCTGCAAAATAATTTCCAACGGAGAGCCCATCTGGTTTGCATCTTAGAGCAGTGGAAAACATATCTGCAGGAAAAGATTTCTGACTAATTTACCCTCTGACTCTTCCCAAACTGTAGTAGCATCACTGGAAATCTGAAGAACTACAGAAAGTAATACTAATATCTTTTCTGTCGACTTTATGATCATTTCTGAAAGACTTGTTCTGTTAATCTCCACATTGGTAAAATGAGCACAAAACCCACTCAGGTTTCTCACCGTGTCTTTTAGTGAACCATTTCTCAGCACAAGACTTGTGTGCAAAGGTTATACCACAGATTCAGCTCATCCTATTACAAGTTGCTCACCACCATGCCTCGAAATGCTTGAATAAATGGGAACTGAATCAGAGAATCATAGAATCAACCAGGTTGGAAGAGACCTCCAAAATCATCCAGTCCAACCTAGCACCCAGCCCTGTCCAATCAAACAGACCATAGAACTAAAGTGCCCCATCCAGGCTTTTCTTGAACACCTCCAGAGTCAGTGACTCCACCTCCCTGGGCAGCCCATTCCAATGCCAATCACTCTCTGGCAAGAAATTCCCCCTAACATCCAGCTTAGGCCTCCCCTGGCACAACTTGAGACTGTGTCCCCTTGTTCTGTTGCTGGTTGCCCAGCAGAGGAGACCAACCCTACCTGGCTACAACCTCCCTTCAGGTAGTTGTAGACAGCAATGAGGTCTGCCCTGAGCCTCCTCTTCTGCAGGCTGCACACCCCCAGCTCCCTCAGCCTTTCCTCACAGGGCTGTGCTCCAGGCCCCTCACCAGCTTCATCGCCCTTCTCTGGACACATTCCAGTACCTCAACAACTCTCTTGAATAGAGGAGCCCAGAACTGGATAGTACTTAAGGTGTGGCCTGACCACTGCTAAGTACAGAGGAAATAAACAACTTATCAGAATTCTCAAACGACTTGAGCAAAATCTCTTGTGTGATGTGATGTCTCTGTGTTTTCAACATGGGTTTCCATACTTGCTCATTTGTTCACCTGCAGTTAACCCATAACTTGATCTTGCAGCCAGTTGTGCTGTTGCTGAGATTCAGCAATGCAGCAGGCACACACTTTGTGCCTTATCTATCTCTGAATTTATTGACTGTTATGGTATCATCTCACAAATGCTAAATTCTTCAGTGTTTGAGACTTGATGTGCTCATAAGCATGTAGGCTTAACATTACTTTTATAAGCTTCAATATTTTGATGTGACCATGTAATCTGGGATGCGAAACTTCCTTTTGCAATCACATGAAGAGTAATACTACCATTGTTTGTGGTACAGAGAATGACTTTAGCTCCTGGCACACATCTTTTTCGTTGTAAATGGTTTGGCTTAATTTTCTAAGCAGTGGCTTTCAATAGCAAGTCCAAGAATCTGAGAACTGTGCTTTACTTCTAAAGGGGCTTGAAGTGGCACCAGTCAAAAGTTAGAAAAACATATTATGCAGGGGTTTGTACCACTGCTTCTAGCTTCCAAGTGTTTCAAAATGTGAAGAGTTCAAAACCAGCACTTGAAAGCTGTACTAACAATATTTGCACTGGTAATATTTACACTGGCAATATTTGCACTGGTAATATCTGTCTTGTAAATAGACATTAATTTTATTCTGCCTTCCTAAACTTTGTACTATTTTGTTACTGGTGGTTTTTTATTACAAGGGTTGAAACAGGCCCTGTGAAGCAGAAGTTGTTTGGCATGACTGTAGGTTGTCAGGACGTAAACAAGCTGAGCCTTCCAGGAACAACGACTGAACTTTATCAGAATTCACTTCTTCATTCTCCACAGGACTGGCACATGGTTGGAATGAGAATGCTTGAAAATGACAGAACTCTGTCAGCAATACAGAGTATTTAGACCATATGTTCTGAGCTTAGTTAATGATATAAGCTGAGGTATCTTAACAAAAGCTAATGGGAAAACGAATGCAATCTGCAAGCTGATCAGTGAGAGCTGCATTTCAAAAAGAAATTTCCCTGTATTAGCAAGTTGGAGTTCACTTATTAAAATAGCCCTAAATTTCCTGAACTCTAATAAATCCTATTCCTTTTCCTTTTATGATGGAAAAAATCATGGTTCATTACTCAGTTCAGGTTCAGGTTCAATTCCTCAGCCATATTCTGCAGTAAAATGAAAACATTTGCAAAACAAGTCTACAGCTTGGTGTCCACTTGGTATCTTGCTGGCTACAACTACCTCAAGGGAGGCTGTAGCCAGGTGGGGGTTGGTCTCTTCTACTAGGCAACCAGCAACAGTCTCAAGTTGTGCCACAGGAGGTCTAGGCTGGATGTTAGGAGGAAGTTCTTGCCAGAGAGAGTGATTGGCATTGGAATGGGCTGCCCAGGGAGGTGGTGGAGTTGCTGTCCCTGGAGGTGTTCAAGAAAAGCCTGGATGAGGCACTTAGTGCCATGGTCTGGTTGATTGGACAGGGCTGGGTAATATGTTGGACTGGATGATCTTGGAGGTCTCTTCCAACCTGGCTGAATCTATCATTCTATGAGTCTTGAAAAAGGGTTGTGATGCTTCCATGAGAACAGGTCATACTCCTCGATTTGCTCATTATTTTTAATTCAGATAAACAGATTCATTCACACCTTGTGATAAGGTTGGGGGAGATTGGGTGGGGTTAGAAGCAGGATTTAGGTTGTGACACTGTCTTTCATGCTTACTGCTGTGAGGTGCTGATGGTAGCATAAACCTTTGCCATGCCTTTAATTATTTTTTTTTTTATTCATTCTGCCCTATGCAATTACTATTCCCAAGAGAAATGCTGCAAAGTGACTGCACCTCTGCTGCCACAGCTTTTTGCTCTCTTCCTGCCTCACTGTAGACAACTGTGGGAAAAAAAATTAATTCAAGTTGCAAATTGTAGTTTGGTGATGCCGACTGCATCTCTTGCCTTGTCATGAGAATTTACACTCTCTCTTACTAGTTCTCATAAATGGTAAATATGGAGAGTTGCAAGCAGGTGGCAAGTCAAGAGACACACAGCCAGACTATGTTCCAGAGTGTGCTAATTCAGAAAAGCACCAGTCAGTACGTACAGAAAGACCACATGAGCTCTGTCCTAGAAAAGTGGAGCATCTCTCCTACAGAGGAGCAGCTCTGCTATGAGGACAGACTGAAAGAGTTGGACAGAAGAGGAGGATCCCAAGTGACCTTCTTGTGGCCTGAAGTATTTGAAAGGGGGCTACAAAAAACCTGGGGAGGGAC
>WAAF01020470.1:7964-20558 GCA_013400475.1 Tricholaema leucomelas
AGAAGCGAGCTCTGTGGATAGAAGCTCTGTAGATAGAAGCTCTGTAGGTAGAAACTCTGTAGATAGAAGCTCTGTAGGTAGAAGCACTGTAGGTAGAAGCACTGGCACACGTGTGTGCTCTCATTTATAAACTGTGGGCCGAGATCAATTGGCCCAATTGGCCACTATTGACCAATCGGTTTGGCAGACAGCCAAACATCACCAAAATAGGCAAATTCACTATGCCTTATACCTCCATAAATGGAGAGAGCATAGGCTGGGCCACACGCTCAGTGTGGGCTTATGCAACCTGTTTACTACACAGGCCTTAGCAGCGCCGGGGCCAGGCAGACACCATGGCGCCTTGGCCTTTTGTACCTTTTATGCCTTTTAATGTGTTTACCCGTTTTGGGCTTGTTTACCCCTGGTTTGGGGAGGAACATGCCTGGGCATGTAAAGCAAAGTGAGGCATAGAATGAGCCTATTTTTCGGGCCTATGGGCCCTCCACAACACCAGAGTTCTCCACTGACTGCACAACAAAGTCAGCCTGCCCGAAAGCAGGCAGTAGAGAGGAAATCTGGAGCTTGCTAAATGCTAGCACACAAGTCTTTACAACGAATGCAGTGGAAGGTAATTCCAAATGCTAAGACTGTCTCAAAGATTTAGCACATCTCTCGTGGGACACAAATGAACTACTCAGTTAACAGGAAGCTGAGTTGCATCACATACCTTGCTGCTTATCCTCAGAAGCCCTCTCAGATTGTGAAAACACATTTTTTTTCTTTAAAAAGAGCTATGTAGCATCCACAAGCACGTGGCAGAACCATGCTCATTATGATCTTTATTTTATTCCAAGCCAAACTCAATTCTCTCCCTGCAGCAGCTTTTAACTTCAGTGCTCCCATCAAAACTTTCACCTCTGCGGAGAAAGATGCTGAGATTCTCCTCAGGGCTCTTTCACAATGGTCTTTAAATCAGGCAGAAAGGTCGACCCAGAGCAACACAAAGCTTTACTATCCTTTGGTCCATGCACAGTAAATTATTAGCAATTTTGTGACAGAGTAAACACTGTGTTTAATGGGAAGGGTAATAAAACAGGTCAGCTGCACAGTACTTTTAAGGATGTAATTTGTTTTCAATTAGTGAAATCATGTCCTCTTTTCAAGCCATCAAAAATTGCTGGGTGTTCAGTTTGGATCTACTTTTAGTCCTTTACCCAGCAATCAAAAATTAATCTGCTACCAGATGTAACAGAGATAACAATTCCAGTTTTGTCTCTAGGGGACAAAACCCACACCAGTGAAACAGTTAAACCACTTTCCAACAGTCTACAATGTTATCTCAGCAAAGGCCGTCAAATGTGAGCAGCACTATTAGCTTGTCTTTCAGATTACACGTTTAAACACACTTGGGTTGCAGATGATCAAGTCAAACCTATCTAACAGAGTACCTCAATTCCAGTCACTTTAGGAATTTTCTTTCACAGGAAACTGATTTAAATAAAAATAAATAGGTTGCAGAAATTAATTTCAGTTATGAATCCAGTGATAATAGAGGGGAAAGAAAATTTCACAACCTTTGGAAACATATCAATGACCATAGCGTGTGCGCCCCCTAACAATTCGCCTAGTTAAAAATATATTCCCTTGCACACTTGCAATGCTCCCTCTTCGAGTGTTGTATCCCGTCATGAAAGATAATAAACTCTCCTCAGCAGAAACATTAACAACAGCATCACTTCTCACATATGATCTTCCCCATTTTCCTAATCTTTAGCTGACAATTGCAGTAAGATCATTCATGCTAGACAGAGCCTATAGGCACCCTTCTTCCTCAGATCATTCTTATATCAGCCCACAAAACTATTTTTGCTCCCTAGAGTCAAAATTCTAGTCATTCACTTTAAAATAAGTCAACATTTATTCTTTCGATTCAGGCCAGCATGGGTAATTCTCTCCAGCAAAGGAAAATTGCTTTCATCACCATGCTGGCCAGTCCTGCTACAAGAATGCAATATTTTTAAAGAATCTTTTTTTTCCCTCTGGACAAAACACCGTAAGATATATTTATCTCTAACTAATCCATTTCTAGCCCTTACTCTTAAGATTAAAGAATTAGAGACTGCTACAGCTGCTGTCCTTATCACATTAATTACTGTAAATTGGCTGTCAACTCAAAAAAGAAAATCCACTTCCAGGGAGCACCTAGTGCCATGCTTCAAAGGCTGGGCAGAGCACATTGAATATATTGCTGTAACTCAATGCTCAACAAACAAAGGATGTTACATAGAAACAATTGCTCTTGATACTGCTCTTAACCTGGCCACACTTCAGTTGCAAAACTATAGATCTAGCTCCACATACTGTTCATGCTTCATTTCTGACTGGCAAAAATTATTCCCAACCCCAGGATTTGGGGAAACAGGCAGGCTTTGTATGATACATGTAAAAAAGATCAACATGCCAAAAGTGAACAAAAAATACAGAAATTTGCTGTGGTCTTTGGGTGTTTGGAATTGTTTGCGAACCATGGCATGTACATTGTGCCTTCACCTCCTAAATATGATTGCCCTTCAGAAATGTAGCAAAACTTATGCTCATAAGCCAAGCTAACGTTCATCACAGCCTTGTGGTAGCACTTCAGATGCCTTCTAGAACTCTAAGTGCTGTGGGTTTTGCCCTAGCAAGATGAGGATCAACAGTGTTCATCTCAGAAATGCTCTCACATGCTTGCTCAGTGAGGTTCCTTCTGAAGATTTCAGTGTATATAAAACCATGAAGAAATATATATTGTGGCCTTCCAGTACCTGAAGGGAGCCTACAGGAAAACTGGTGAGGGACTTTTTAGGATGTCAGGTAGTGATAGGACTGGGGGGAAGGGAGCAAAATTTTAAGTGAGTAGATTCAGATTGGATGTTAGGAAGAAGTTCTTCACCGTAAGGGTGGTGAGACCCTGGCACAAGTTGCACAGAGAGGAAGGGATGAGGTGGAAGCCTCATCCCTGGAGGTCTTTAAGGGCAGGCTGAATGGGGCCTATTTCCAGTTTAACTTTTTTCTTTCCAGTGGAGAAATTCTTAGAAGAAACCTGGTGGAAAAGCAGTAAGCATTCATTTAAGAGCAAGATCAAAGTCAATCAAACAAGGCTAAGGAAAAATCCTGATTGTCATCTGATGTCTGAATAGCAACCTGCTATATGCCTGGCCATATGACTGAAGCCCACAGCACCATTCAGGTAATTACCAGGTAAAGAAATGTCCTTCAGATACATAATGCTCATGCACTGAGGGACTCTTCTGGGCTTCAACACTATTATCTTTCTTTGCCTCTCCTGTTGTGGGGCACTCCAAATTCCTTCTCCCCCCCAGCTCTGTCTCTGGAGGTTCGAATGGGGGAAGAAGAAGGCACTAAATTGCTTTCCTCCCCAGCTTGCGGGTTTGAAGGGAGAACAGCAAAAGCACCTTTCCACATGAGTACTGACTCATGGGAAAGCCTGTGCTGGGATCAGCTGGGGATTGGCTGGGTTCTTCATGCCCAGTATATATATGGCACTGTCGCAGAGGGGGTTCTGCCCTTATCGCCTGTTCATGGTGAAGGGGAGAAATCAATAGGTGCGAGATAATTTATATAAAATAGATATTTATTAAACTCAATATTCTTAACTCTCGACACCCCCCAACCACTATATTTAATATTAAAATGGATTTATCAATTCACGGTCATGGAGTACCTTATGGGAAATATCACAAAATGGCTTATTAATAACTCTATTACAATGACTGGCATAACTATTAAACAGAGGGAGTTTTCCCCGTGGCTACTGCCACTTGGGGTCTATATACTGTTTGCCCAGCAGGGTGGGCTGAAAGCTTTCTGCTCTGTGGCAGGCACAATAGAAATTACAGAGGTATTTACTCACTATTTTGATTAATTATAAATCACCCTCTGGGCTACACCACAGCCTATGTAAAGTGTCCAACTCCGGCTGCTGTCTCCACGGAATTCGTAGGCAGGATTTGCTGGTGGGTCAGAGGGAAGACAATCCCGTGCAGAGAAATAAGTCTGCACCTGGTGACTCGTGGCTATGGCACATACTAGGTAATAAGGCAATGGGCATGCAGTGGGATGCACGGCTGCACGGGGAGTCTGAACCCCACAATGACAGGCTTGAGTGAATGAATGCACCAGCGAGCGAAAGGGGAACGCTGCCACGTGAATGCACCTCTATTTATGAACTGTGGGCCCAGATCAGTGGTCTCATTGGCCACCAATAACCAATCAGGCTTGCAGTCAGCCAACCTTGCCATAATAGGCAAGGAGCCACAGGGCTGGACTTTCCAAATATGGGGCTCACATAGGCCTAGCACCCAGCAAGCACGAGCTGCGCACGTGGGGGCTTACACAACCTAAAGCCTGGGCAGGCCAGACTCCATGGCACCAGGCCTGTTGTGCCCCTCTGTGCTGGCCATGTGCTCACCCCTGATTAAGAAGCAGGAAAAACATGTCCAGGCAGGGCAAGGCATATGCAGGTCTATTTTTGGGCCTATGGGCCCTCCACGACAGGCACCATACACAATGTCTAGGAAGATCATAAATAGAGTGAGGAAAAAGCATGCAGTTCCCACTTTTGCACCGTGCTATGCATCTCCACTCCAGTCCCCTCTTGCACGGTCCGTAGTGCTCCCCCACAAGCCTGCAAGTTCGGCAAGTCCTTAGATCCATTCAAAACAGAGCTGCCAGCAGTACCCAGACCTGGCTTCTCTTGCACCACCATATCCTGGCTTCTTGCTCACTACCCTGAGCTGGGGAGCACAGCAGCAGTTTGGCTTTTTTCCCTGCGCTGCTGAGACAGCTCCTCTCCATGATCTTTGCATTGTGGGAGCTGCGTCTGCAGACACTTTGGACTTTGGTGGTGTTGTGGTAGGCCTGGATAGGCCAAAATAGGCTTGTACATATCCTGCCCAGACATGTTTTTCATTTCTCCCTCCTTCGGCTATGGGAGAAGCAACAGTAAGAAAAAGGACAAAGTACCTGGAGCCACTGAGTCTAAGAACTCTGGCTTGCCCAGACATGTTCCTCTGTTCCCTCTCCTTTTGTGCTGGGGGGAAGCAACTGCAGGAAATGTAAACAAAAGCCCTGGCTTCACTTAATATGGTCGATCTTGGCAAAGTGCCATTCTGATTAGCTAATCTATGTCCAAAGGCCCATTAGTCTCAGGCTGTATTGATAAAAGAGATGAGCAGGTAACACAACATGCTCTGCCATTGCATTCATGCCTGCTGCTGCCTGCTGCTGCCATTGCTCTCTGCCTCTGGAGGTGATTCTGACATTGTCTTCTGCAGCATTATGCTAAGCTATAAACTAGCTCTGCTGAACTGCCTGGAAACTACCTGCCTCAAGTGTACCAGGAACAGGCTCTAAATGCCTCCACGTGATCAGCCTGCATAGCCAGCATGACGTGCTAAGACTGCACACTGCGAGACATCCCGCCTATACCTGAAAGTCCCCTGCCAAGACAGGAAGTCCTAGAGATAAAAAAAATCATCCAGACATATCAGGACCAGACCAGAGATTGTCTGCCTCCCTTCCCCAGCAGCCTGTGAAGCCTGGGAAGAATCAGAAGCCTCAGCAGCTGACAAGACAGTAACAGAATTCCCTGAAAGTGTTTGGGTACTGTCTGAAGCTGTAGCTATCCCCACTAGTCTGGAGACTAGTATTTTGTGAGTAAATACTTAAAGCTTTCTGTAACTCACTTTCTGCCATAAGCAGAAAAGAGTTTCCTGAGTCCCATCTAGTGGATAAAAGCTATAATTAACTACAGGCGGTATATTGACCATAAGAACATTCTCTTCCAGTATAATGTTTGCATTTGCTAGTTATTTCTTGAAGTGTTCTAGTTTTTCCTGTTCCCTGTGTGTGTAAGTATCCAAACCATGTATTTCAAACCTTGCAAATAAATTTTCTGGTGAGATTTAATGTTAATAAACCATTTTCATAGTTATTAACAATCTTTACCTGGATATCAAAATTAATATCAATTATTAATTTTACATAATTCATAACAGTTGGGTTTGCGCCATGGATATAGCTTGCAGTTTAAGGGGCTGCCACAGAGAAATTCAGCAGGGATCATCACTAAATTCCTACTTCACCTCTGCGAGTACAGTCTGCTGTTCCCTAGGTTCTCTGCTCAGCCTGATTTATAAGTGGGGTAAAGCTGTCTTGTAGTTTAGCCTTTTCCAATTTCTGACTTTCAAAAATTACTAAACTTGCCCATAAGCATCATTGTGAGGATTTCCTGATCGAATTAGAACCTGTAAATGAACCTGAAGTAGTTCTGTATATAGTTTGGGGGGCACTGCTTTTCAGGAAATTCAAAATAATTCTAATTTTATAATTCCTGCCTCAGTCAATTAATCCTCAACTAAACCACCTCCACACTACTTCCCCTCCCTGTAGCCCCTGTACAGATTCATTACTCAGCCTACAGCTAGTGTTGCCAGTGCCAAAATGTGAACACAAGGAGAATTTCCTAATGAGATGTAATGCAAACTCTGATACAGGTGAGAAATATTGTCTTCCCTGTGCCCTTTTGCCTTCTGCAGTGTAAAAAGCAGAAGACACACAGCAACTGTCCTCAGACTATAGATACTTTTGACAGTTCAAGCAGTTGTCAGTGCTCATCTCAGAAACTGAATCTCAAGCAAGAGGGATTCAGCTTTTATGAGAGATGTCATTCCATTGAAACTACATTTATTTTTGGAGGTGCCATAAGCTGGCTGAGCAAATACATAACTGCATTAACTTTTTAGGATACTCTCAAGCAACTGCATTTCATGGAATAACCACAAACTCCAGGCTTAGTCCTTCTGTATTATCTCCTGAAAAGAAATCCATTCTGACATGTTTTATTGAACATAACCCAATAATAAACCCAGAGTCTCCAGACTGTACCCTGGATGCATGGCTGTATCAATGCAGGATTCCCACTGCACCATCAGATTAGGAACTGGGATGACAGATTAAATTGTCTAAACTACATGGTGGCTGCTTGTGGAGATTAGGGGACTGCTGGTCTTATTTTTCGTAAAAGTAGTAAATGTTTAGGCTATTCTTTTCAGTAAGTCTCACAAAAGACATTTTACACTGCTGTTAGCTGAAAGAAGGCTGCTGTTGTGTAAACCAGTTCATGGTTTAAACTATTTAAATATAGCATCTCATTCCCTGGAGTAGGAAAATTCATTGTCATATGCACAGATTATGTGGCAGCAGCAGCCTTGAGAGGTGTCCTTCAGTGACCTGTATTTATTCTAAACCCAGGGAACTTCTCCGATATCATCCAATGGAGCAAAAAGAAAAAAAATCTCTCAATGTCATTCTTGGCACTTGTGCACTTTCTCACTCATGCATCTTAACTCTGAAGTGATTGCTCTTTTCCCTCTGGAGTTAGGCTAGTGTTTTAAAGACTGGAGCTCTTTTAGTAACCAATGTGTCTCAAATTTGAATTCTTGCCATAGAACATAGAAATAGGCTGTTGAAGGTTCTAATCAACATGACTGTTCTGGTTTTGGTGGGATACTGAAACCTTGCTAGTTTCTTGAAGCATCCTAGGAGGCAGGCAAGCACATTCAGACGGCACACAGTGCTGTACCAAATCTGAACAGGACCCCGCTTCACCCATGTGCCAGTTAAGGCTGACTGCATGCCCAGTGGCTGATGCAGCAAAGAACATTTCTCTATAAAGCAATTAGGCTGCAAAATTACTGGCCATGGGTCAAGCCTATAGATACACACATCAGAACTGGCACCTCCCTTTTACCTCTTTTTCTGACCAGCTGCAGCAATCTGTGGCAGCAGCTGAAGCAAAAAGAAATAGGTTTTGGGGTCAGACTTAGGTGCAGAACCAAGTGCCCAGGTAACCCTTCCAGTCAACAGCAGCAGATGCAAGTAAGATGTTGCTCATGTGAGTGGGTCAGGATTTTACCGTGGAACAAGTAACAACAGCAGACATTCAGACATGGAGAATAGTATTGTTCATAGCTATTTTTCTCTTTGGTATGGTGAGTTTAAAGAGGCTTCACTCATTTCAAGAGAAAATGTTGATCTCAAATCAGTTGCCAGAGACCAGCACATTCCAGAAACAGATATCAGACTTACATTTTCCAAGGATATTGCATGCCACTGAAAGATGCCCTCTGTTTGCACAAACACACACATGTATATATCTTTTGTTTGTTCAGGTCTCACTCTAAATCCTTTCCATTTGGAAGGAGATGTGGTGGTTTGAGGAATCCCAGGTTCCCATAAGAAGACCACAGAGACAAAGTCCATCTCAGGTTCAACCCCAGATATCATAATTTTGTTATTCAATCCTATAATCCTGCTAACACTTTATAAGTGAGCAGCAAAGTAAATTTCCTCTCTTTTCTCCCTTTCTTTCATGTGCTAGTTTGAGCCTAGCTAGCATGTTTTGGTGAGAAGAACTAGATGATAGGCTGTAAAATGAAAACAATGGTGAGGTCTACTTCCCTCACAGTCTTGCTGGGATGTGTAAAGAAGAAAGGCAAAACAAAGATTACNTATAAGCTTCATTCAAATTTCCAGAGCCGACTGAGTCTAGTCTGGGTGATTTCTAAAAGTGGGGGGGGCGGGGGACACCCAAACCATCACATTTCAGATCTCGGGAGGGATTCTTATTTAGGTAATTATGTAGGAGTAAAACTTGCCTGTGGCCTTCAAGGCTTGTAGCTACAGCAAATTTCCAGATGCATAATTCAGGCCTGCTTGGCCTAATGGGAGACAATGGCAGGGGTGGGGCGATGATGTTGAAAGAGCACTGGGGTTTGGTGGTTTAGCCTGCTTGGGGAAAGGTTTTGGGGGAATTCTCATGTATCCTGTACCTGTATTAGGTGTTAAAGATGAATCATAGAATCACAAAATGGTTTAGATTGGAATTGACCTCTAAGCTTATCCAGTTATAACCTCCCACCATAGGCAGGGACACCTCTCACTAGAACAGGTCGCTCAAGGCCTCATCCAGCCTGGCCTTGAACACCTCCAGGGAGGTTGTGGAGCACAGAAACACAGAATGTGATCCACGTTCTTCCTGGGCAACCTGTGCCAGTGTCTTACCACCCTCACTGCAAAGAACTTGTTCCTAACATCCAGTTTCAGTCTCCCCTCTGCCATTACTCCTTGTCCTGTCATTGCAACACCTTGTAAATAGTCCCTCCCCAGCCCCCCTGTAGCCCCCTTCAGATACTGGAAGGCCACTCCAAGGTCTCCCCAAAGCCTTCTCTTCTCCAGGCTGCAGAGTCCCAGTTCTCATAGCCTGTCCTCATAGCAGAGGTTTCATGTATGCCATATCTTTTCCTTCACATCTTTAAATACAACTTTTCTGTATTCTTCTCCAACTCAGCAAGAGCATTATTATTATACTGCCTTAATTTAAAAAGAGTAAAATAATCTATGTCTGTCATGCTCTTAAACAGAAAACTACAACAGAATATAATCAGCTACCCAGAACAAAAGTAAAATTAACATTGTGCGAGCTCTACAAAGTTGAAGGAATAACAAAAAGTTAAAAATTATTAGAAATGGAAGACAAAAAAGGTAAAAACCCTTAGCAATTGCTTTATTTCCCTTTTGAAAAAAGAGAGAGAACAATGTTTACTTTCTCTCCTATTCTCTACCAATCACACTTTTAACTGTTACTTTTTAAGTTGTAAGGGGGAAAACTGTAGAACTAATGCTCTGAAAATAAAAATTAAAAAAAAAACCAAATTAAATTGAAAATTCTGAAGTCAAAACAGCAAAAAGAACTCAGAACACTTTAAACCAAAAATATTTATAAAGTATTGGAAAAACCAGATAAAAAAAAAAAGGAACTGTTTTTCTATTTTAAATCCTGTGAAAGAGACAAAGAGAAACAACTCTAACAGTTGACAGAGCTTCGTGGCTCATTCGTTGTAGCTCTTTACAGTGCTCTTTGGACCAGAGAGACAACTTGTCCATACTGAGCTTTAGAAGAAGGAGGGAAATAAAAATAATTAAAAAAAAAAAAACACTAACAGAATGCAAGAGTATAATTGAAAATTTAAAAAAGAAACACTTTAAAAATGCAATAATATAATTACAGTTACCACTGGAGTATCTGCAGCAGGGCAGTGCTGTAGGTATCCTACAAGGGGAACTGCAAAGCAAACTCATGCTGTAAAATTCTAGCACCGAAATTCAAATTCTAACAAATAATCTTATTATGACAATCCTTTGAAGCGACAGCGTTCAGTATTTCAATGCCATTTTACAACGCCAGTTTGACAGTGTCATGGAGGGCCTGTAGGCCCTAAAAATAGGCTTATTTCTATTCCTCACTTTGCTTTGCCTTGCCTGAACATGTTTGCCTACTGCAGACAGAGGCAAACACTTTAAAGGCACAAAAGGGGGACAATAGGCCTGGCGCCACAATGTCTGGCCTGCTCAGGGCCCAGGTGGTAAACATGTTGTATAAGCCCATGCACTTAGCGTGTGGCTCACTCATGCTCTTCCCATATTTGGGGGTACAGGACCTGTGGACCTTTCCAAATTTGGTATGTCCTTGCCTGCTGCCAGAAGCCTATTGGACAGTATTATGGCCAACAAACCCATCAATCTCAACACATATCTTATAAATGGGGCAATCTAGGTAAACAAGAGGCCTTTTGCCACTCTCTCCATTCTCCTCCCATCTGCCCACTGCCTGAGGCCATTGCCTTTGTGCCACGACACCCTGCACCGATCCAGCGGATGATCGAACAAGGCGTTCCCGGCAGCCCACCACCTTAGCCTTCTGCTTCAGCCCGATCCTGCTTGTTGGACCTTCTCAGACAATGTGCCTCAGACTCGAATTGAACTATTAGCTCCACGGGAATCAACTCCATGGCTTTCGTCATACATATATTTGGGGACCACAGCTACTAAGACTTCCGACTAGTGAGTACTCAAACTCTCTTAATTCAAGTTGCAAAGGAACTTTATTAACTCTACTAGCAGCTCTTTATGCCGCAAGACTCTCTGATTGGAGCTTTTCTAAAACCTATACCAAATTGTTTAATTCAACTGTAAGTAGATATTTTGTAGAGTGATTTTACTAACAGTGTACAAAGGAGTTGTGTGGGTTGATTGTATATAAGTTTGGGGAAAATTCTTTTGTATATATAAATAAGTTACTTAATAACATTCAAATCGGCCTTGTCTCTCCCCAAACCCAAACTCAAACCCCTCGACAACAGACAGCATAGGAGATTAGGTCCCCAGGTAGAAGTCTAATATTAAAAATTCACAGTATTACAGAAACTTACTGAAGAAACTAATATATATGAGAAAATAAAATATTATTTAGCATAGTTTTTGGTCTTGCATTACCATTCTACCTGAACTCACTTTAAAAAAGCATAGCTTCCCAGGAGTCCAGGGTGACTGGCTGAGGAGGAGACCCTCAGTAGGGCTTTGTCCTCAGAGGTTGTATGAGTGTCGTGGAGGGCCCATAGGCCCACAATAGGCTTATACCTGTTTATCTATCAGAGAAACACAATAGACCTGGCACCATAAAGTCTGGCCTGCCCAGGGCCCAGGTTGTGTAACACGGTTGTGTAAGCCCACGTGCCTAGCTTATGGCCTACCAGGTGCAATGCCCATGCTCTCCCCATATTTGGGGGGGGCAGGCCTGTGGCCCTTACCTATTATGGTATGTTTTGGTTAACTGCCAGGCTTATTGCTCAATCTGGTGGCCAAGGGGCCATTAATCTCAACCCACATCTGATAAATAGGGGTACCCAGGTAAACAACATGCTCACCCGCAGTGCTCACCTGCATTTCTCACTCTAATGTCTGCTTGCTTGCTTTGCTGCTATTTGCCTGTGCTATCTTCTTTTCTCTGTGGAGACAGAGTCTCCCACGGGCTCCCAGCCAGCCGTGCACACCTGCACGCTACTGCGGTGAGTTACCAGGACTAGAACCAGTATTGCCTGCCTTTATCTACAGAGTCCAGTCTCCCATGAAGCCGTGCAACCTACTGCACACCCGCTGCATTATCACTGCCTGGTAAGCTCCACTGTCGCAAGTTACCAGGAGCAGACCCTGGATTGTCTGCACATGATCGACCTGTGAGGCCAGTGTGACACCGTGCTGAGATCATACAGCATCCTGCTTTTTGCACCTGAAGGTCCTGCCTAGGAATTCCTGGACATATACACAGATCATCCAGAAGAAGCCAGTAGAATAAGGTCAGAGACTGTCTGCTTTCCCCTGAAGCTGGGAGGATCCCATAGCCTCAGTGTCCACAGGCAGAGTTCCCTGAAGATTGGACACTTGTATAGGCTGTGACATAGCCTCAGAGGGTGATTGGTAATTAATAAGAACTTGTGAGTAAATGCTTTAATGCCTATGTAATTTCTATTGCCTCCTGCTATTGCAGAAAGAGCTTCAGCCCACCTACTGGGCAAGCAGTATATTGACCACAAGCAGCATTTGGTCATGGGGAAATTCCTCTCTCTGTTTATAGCTTGAATGTTTGCTAGATAATAATAATTCTATTNATAATAATTGTGCTGTTTGGTGTTATTCCTAGAATGTCTTCCA